>ML807279.1:0-36386 GCA_009831015.1 Picea engelmannii
ATCTCATAATCCTTGTCCTTTATGTTGATGACCTTATCATTACTGGTAGTGACTCAAAACTTTTAAACCATGTGAAAACCAACCTTAAGAAGAAATTTGAAATGACCGACTTAGGTTTTTTTCACTATTTCCTTGGCCTCCAAGTTTTGCAAACCAATGAAGGAATTTTTCTTTCCCAATCTAAGTATGCTTGTGACATTCTTCTTCACTTTCACATGGATGATTTTAAACCATCCCCTTCTCCCTTGCAGTCTGGAGTCAAGCTTACTGCCACTTGTACTTCTCCTGAATTTTATGCCACTCTGTACCATCAGTTAGTTGGTAGCCTCTTATACTTTACTCATACCCATCTCGATCTTTCCTTTGATGTTGGTCTTGTTGCCCAGTATATGAAAACACCCCATGAAAGCCATTGGAAAGAAACTGAAAGGATACTTTTCTATGTTCATGGTACAATTCATTTCAGGATACATTACAGTTCATGGGGGAATCCTTTATTGGTTGGTTTCACGGATTCAGATTGGGCCGACGGCCTTGATGATCGGAAGTCTACTGCAAGTTATGTTTTCAGACTTGGTTCATGATCTATCACTTGGGCCTGTAAGAAACAACAGGCTATTGCACTTTCTTCAACAGAGGAAGAGTATTGAGCAGTGGTAAATACAATTTAGGAAGCCTTGTGGATTTGAAAGATCCTTTCAGAGTTTGGATTTCAGTAGCAACATCCGACCAACCTTTGGTGCGACAATCAGAGTTTCATCAAGCTCACCAAAGACCAAGTTCAACATCAGCGCAACAAGCACATCGATCTACAGAAAGCTCATTCATGATCAAGTTATTGAAGTGCTCTTTTTCCCTACAGAAGATCAAGTTGCAAACATTTTCACAAAATCTCTTATAGAAGCAAAATTTTCCAAACTTCTATCTATGTTAGGAGTTCAAGAAGTTGTCATTAAGGGGCGATAGGCTCTAATGCATCCTTCCTTCTCCTATTGTGTCACTATTGTAAATCCTTCAATTCTATCCCAAGTTTTTATTAAGGGGGGATGTTAGGATATTTAGACACTTAGGATTTAGTTAATATCTACTTGGTCTAATGTGTCGTTAGGTAAAAGTGTGTTTCTTTAGTATGCATTAGTATGCATTTGTAGTTAGGAAATCTGACGGTCATGATATGTTCCCGACATAGAGTGATCTGACGGTTCATATTCTCCTTGATATTAACAACCATTGATTCGTGGCTTAACACCCAATTGGTCCATGATCTCTATTTAAAGAGCATGGAGGGTCATTTTTCAATGATCGATTGTGATAAACTCTCTTGTAAAATCTCTCTGTAATCTTTTTCTTTTGCATTAATAAACTGATCCAAGTGGCCACATTGGCTAGGGTCGTGGATGTTTCCCCATAGGGGTTTTACCATGTCAAAACATCAGTGTGTTGATCTTTTATCTGGTTATGTAAGTAGTTACTGAAGGTGTTCGTCCTCTATTGGAATACATGTGTTGTCGAACAGATTTTTGCATACCAAAAAATGAGAGGATATCAGATTTGTGTTTGGGACTTAGGAAGTTAGGCCAAATATTGAAGAAGGCCAGAGTTTATTATAAGTAGATGTTAGAAAAATGATAGAAAATAAATACACAAATTCCTAATAGAGTAAAATTACAAAATCTCATAAGTTTTATTTGGGTATTTTTAAGTATTTGTATTAAATTGTGTTTTGAAGAATATGGAAAATTTGGCATTTTCATATGGTGTATTTATGTAAGGCGTTATGTTCCCTGTGATTTTGGAATGAATCCCTTAATTTTTGTTAATTATGGTATAAATTTAGAATTTACTATGAGGGATTTCTTGTCTTAAGACAAAATTTCCTTAAATTATGGTGGGACGTCAAACATAGTAAAAGAACACTAATACTCTTTTACACCATGTGAATGAAGAGTGTATAAATAGGATTTTCATTTTCAGGATGGAGAAATTGCAATATATATATATATATATATATATATATATATATATATATATATATAAAGAGAGAAATCTGAACTTAAGTGGAGAACATTTGGTTATCTCCTTCTAGGAAAAATATTGAATTCTATTACTTAACAAGTCACTTGGGTTCAGGTTGCATAGACGCAAGTTTTATAACTCGTGAGATTTTATATAATTGGTATTATTTTTAAATTACCTGAGAAATATTTCCCTTTTTCCAACAATAATATTAACGAATATTACGAGATATAACCATCGAGCATCGGGAAAGGTCAAGTATGAAATGTACGTTTACTATGTGATATCCCCGGTGGCTGATTAATGATAGAATATGTAATAAAATTAATATTATTAAATATTCTGAGCTATAGTCATCGGGCATCAGGAGATTGAGTTGCAAGGTACAATTACTATGTGAAACCCCTGGTGGTCGATGAATAAATTAGACAAAATAGAAATAATATTTTTAAATAATCAAAACCATAGCCATTGAGCATCAAGGAATCGATTTTGGTAATGGGAATTTGTTACATGAAATCTCTAGTGGATGACAAATGAAATGAAAATAATATAAAATAACATTATTTTAAATCCAGAACTATAGTTTTCGAGCGTCGGGAGATCAAATTTGTAATATTTGTTTGTTATAAGAGATCGTCGATGGTCGGTTAATAAAATAAGGATAATATAGATTATTAATATTTAACTTCACTTGGCCTTCGAGCATTAAGGGATGGAGATGGTAAATCTCACGTGCCACATGAAATCCTGAGTGTTGATTAAATAAAGTGAGCATGATACAAAATGTTTTAATAAAATAATAATATATAAACTCACTTGGTCATCGAGCATCGGGGAATGGAGATAGTAAAACATTGAGCATAATATAAAATTTCTTAAATAAAATATTAATATATAACTAGGTTTTCGAACATCGGGGGATGGAGATGGTAAATCCCACGTGCCACATGAAATTCCCAGGTGTCGAATTAAATAAAGTGAGCATAATATGAAATGTTTTAAATAAAATTATATAATATAACTTCACTTGGTCGTCGGGGCTCGAAAAATGGCATTAGGACATGTGTGGTAGGTAATACTCTTGGGGTAAAGTAAACCCTTTGTATTTACCAAGCCATTAAACTTAGCTTAAGTCAACAACATCATTATAGGAGATATTAAGTTAATGAAGATTGATTATTCATAATGTGGATTAAATTAAATTAATCCTAAGTAGTGGGATTTCCAGGTAATATTGATTTATTAACTTAATAAGAGTATAAGAAATGGCCACATATCAACACCTGGTTGGGTGAGAAGTTGCGTTCTATAATGATGTGGCATGTCTTGGTTGGTTCACGTGTCAAGTGCCTATTGGGTCACATGTTAGAGTGATTTGGAAACTTGAACCAATTAGTAAGTCTTAGTAGGGCCATGCATGCAAAGCTACAATTAGAATACCGACTCAAGTACTTGAGGTTGGTGCAGATATTGGTTTATCCGGAGGGTCGATATTCTAGTACCCCAGTGGGCCAATATTCCCGATGGGCCAGAGCCCCCAAAACATCAACTATTGGAAGATTGTTAAGAGGCTCTAAGTGTGGAAAACCCATGATATCCGACATGCCAATAGGTTGGGACCTCGGTGGATAAATTACCATGTCAATGCCATGAAACTAGCCATGTCAACAACCACATATGTGCCAAGTGGACCACGTGTATGCCACGTGGGCTTGATGGGTCTTTGACAGTAAGGCCTAAAACTTTAGAATTCCATAACTCTTGGTCTAGGACTTGGATTTGAGCATGGTTACAGTCGTTGAAAATATATTGATGAGAAGAAGATGATGGAAGCCTTTAATTGGGGTTTGAGTAGAAGGAAATGAGGCAAAAATTTTGATACCCCATTCGGATTTGGGTGTCTTACACCACCTATTAAGAAAAGAATACAAATGTTCCTATCTCATCCACAGTTACATTTTGAATGAATGTAAATGGACAAAAAAGGTAAAGATAATATCTTACATGGATCGCCCAAATACCAAATCTTGATTGAATGAATGACATGAATCTAAGGTAGATAGAAAGTGTGAAAAAACTTACATGAATGTGACATGCATGATTTTATTACAAATTATTTAGAGGAAAAAATGTTCTTCTTTCATAAGGCAATATATTGAATGAATGCTAGGCAGAGAAGGGAGAGGCTGACCACAGTGGCCATGGCTACACTCTCGAGCAGCTAGCCATTGAGCCATGGGTTGTGACCATGTACCTCTACATGTAAAAAATCAGGCAAATGATGAAGGAGGAAGGAGAGTCGAGGGGTTTTGGTTCATAAGGTTTAGTCATTTTATTATTATTATTTAATGGGGGAGGAGTTACGTGGACCTCATGTAAGACTTGTTTTTATTTTTGGATTAGTGTTGGTTTTTATTTGTTTATTGTTATGTTATTTATTTTATTTCATATTTTTATTTATTTTACTTTTACTTTTATTTATTAATTTATTATTATTATTTTTTAAATAACAATAAAGTTAATATATATATATATATATATACATTATATAAGTTTAAAAAGGGGGATTTAAAATATATATGGTTAATTGAGTTTAGCTCCAATGGTTGGGAGGAATCTTGTTATCCTCCCCACCCAAATTCAATTACGCAAGTGACATCTTGATCTGGATTTAGGAGAAGAACAAACTGATTAACAAATTGAATACAATAAACACGGAGATATGAAGAACAACACATATATCTAGTGAACAATATCTTCTATTAAATAAATGAAATAGGCTGAAACTGTAAAACTACATAACTGAAACACTTTCTCGAATGGTGGTAGCTATCTTTGAGAAGAGATGTGGATGCTACGTGCATCTATCTGAGAAAAATGATTACAATGAGGCTCCAAAGGCCTTTTTGATATTACTCATGAATGCCAAAACCCTAGACATCCAAAAACCTAACCCTCAAAGGTGAAACACCAAAAGTCATGTGGGCCCCTATGGGTAAGTTGGTACCTCAACTTCCTGGGGTCGTAACTTTTGCATACGACCTCCATTTTAGGCACGTGATAGCCCATTGGAAAGGTCTTTCAAAGAGTTACACATTATGTCATCAAACTCTAACTACGTCTATAGTTTGACTATGGCGAGCCAAAAAAACACTGTTTAGGGCTCCAAAATGGCTCTAGAAGTACAACAAAATGTGTTGACATGAAAAAATACAAAATAATCTAGTTGGATTAGGTGAGAGGCCACCAGTATCCACCTGGAAGATGTGCAAGGCTTCAGACAACCCAAAAAGTGTAGAACCCACAATTACAAAGAAGTACAGAAGAACGTGTTGAACTAAAATAGACAAGAGGAACCACTTGGAATAGGTGGGTGGCCACCAATATCCACCTGGATCAATCCTCACCCCTTAGGAAGAAATGGTCTCCATTGCATTGATTTCCCCCATTAGGTGACAAAACATTTTCTGGATTTGGCCCCAGGTGAGCCACTTGCCTTGGTGTAGGAGATGCCCTGCCTTGACAACCCGATAAAGATGGATCCTCTGTTTATGAGTGCCCTTGACCCGTGTGTCCATTATCTGATTAATGGATGCTTATTCCATGTATTCAAGGTTGATATTGACTGGTGTCAGTTGTTCTACGATCTCTAAGGTGTCCAATAATGGTGGAAAATATGGCTGAAGGAGTTCCACATTGAATAGTGGATGAAGGCCAAGGAAGGGTGGAGTGTTAAGCTCAAAATCATTGCTACCCACAACCTTGGTGATAGTGTAAGTCCTATAGTGAAGTGGGTGGAGATTTCGATGGGGCCCTATGAGATACTCCTTCTGAAAATGTAACCATACTTTGTCTCCAACCTAAAATTGGTGTGGTACCTTGTGTTGATCATGGTGCTACTTGTACTTAGCATTGAATTTCTACAAAATCTCCTGGACCTATTGGCAGATGTGTTGAATCCGCTCAATGAATTTGGTGGCTTTGTCGGTCTCAGACTGAACATGGGAAGAGTTTGTCTGTGTGGTGGCAAGAGTTAGTGCAACATCAATGGGACCCAAGGGTTGGAATCCCAGCCCCACCTGAAATGGGGTATGGTTGGTGGAGCTATGGAGAGCTATATTGTAACTTTTTTAACATAGGGGAGACTCCCATCCCATGTACGTAGATACTTAGAGTTGTACATGTGCAGGATGTGCACAATCATCTGATTGATGACCTCTGTTTGGTCGTATATTTGGGGGTGGAAAGCAATGGATTTAGTGATCTTGGTGTCCAACAGTGACCAGAGACTCGACCAAAATGCATTGAGGAACCTGTTGTCCCAGTCGAAGATGATGGTCTGTGGTATCCCAAAATGGACCCACACTTGTTTGAAGAATATCTTGGTAGTATCTTCCGCTATGATATTCTTCTT
Organism: Picea engelmannii; assembly: GCA_009831015.1. Classification (NCBI taxonomy): domain Eukaryota; kingdom Viridiplantae; phylum Streptophyta; class Pinopsida; order Pinales; family Pinaceae; genus Picea; species Picea engelmannii. Next base: position 6,434 of record ML807279.1, read on the forward strand.
GTAGGCTGTGAGGATGGCCATATTCAAAAACTGATAAACAACCACAAATACGCAGTCATTGTCTTGCTTGGTGGATGGAAGGTCAGACATATAATCTATGAATGTAATGTTTCCTTTGACGACAAGATTTTACAATGGAATTCATTTCCTTATCATAGGTGGGGTATTTTCAGACAGTATTTGAGAGTGTCTCACTATGGTATGCCATTGGATGACCGTGTTGAGTGAGAATTGTGCCTACAACATAGTCAGATCCATCAGTCTCAATCTATAATGGTTGTTGCAGATTGGGAAAGGAGAGAACTGGAGCTGAGCACAAGTGATGCTTCATATCATCAAATGCATGTTGTTGTTCCTCCCCCAACACAAAATTTTCCCTACCACTTCCCTTGGTCACCTGGCTAAGGGCCCATGCAATATGGGAGAATCTCTAGAAGTTGGCGAGTCCCAAGAATCTCTAAAGCTCAGTTAGTGTGGTCAGGGATGGATAGTCATGGATGACTTGAATATTAGTTGGATCAACATGTACCCCATTCTCATCAACAATGTAGCCCAAGTATTGGACCTTGTTCATGACAAAGGATAATTTTTCCAAGTTGTAATATAGATTATGCTGCCGCAAAGTGCTTAAAATCTGTTGAATATGTCACATGTTCTCCTCCCAAGTTCTGTTGAATATGAGGATTTCATCTAAATATACCACCACAAAAGAGTTGGTGAAGGGTCTCAATACATCATCCATGAACCTCATGAAAGTGGTTGGTGCATTGGTTAAGCCAAAGGGCATGACCAACCATTCAAAGAGACCTTCTTTAGATTTGAAGGTTGTCTTCCATACATCAGTTGGTTCGATGGGAACCTGGTGGTAGTCATACTTTAGGTCAATCTTGCTGAAGAAATTTTCCCCTTTGAGTTGGTCAAGAAGTTCATCAATCTTGGGAATTGGGTATCGGTTCTTGACTATGATTTTGCTTAAGGCCCTGTAATCAATGCAGAGTTGTCAAGTCCCATCCTTCTTCTGCACCAGTACAATCGGGCTTCTACAAGGGGAAGATTTGGGTCTAATGTGCCCCTTTTGAAGAAGCTCTTGGATCTGACGCCTAATTTCGTCATTTTCCATCAGCGAGCAACGATAGACTGGTTCATTAGGTATAGGTGCACTAGGGGTTAGATCAATTGGATGCTTGACTTGGCAGTGCCTCAGTACCCCAATGGGTGAGGAGAAGATGTATTTGTATTCTTCCATGATCCTATCGACTTGCTTCTGGTGCAAAGAGAGGCTTTGTGTAGAGGCCATGATTGTGGCAATGACCTTCTTCTTACCGTGAGAATGGATCGCAAAGAAGACGAACTTCCTGGTCTATGAAGTGACCTTACTGCATTGCTTAGAAAAGATGAAAGAAATAGCGATAGGCAGCGCTACCTTTGGTATCCTGTACAATTGTCTACTCAAATTAATAATAATAATGTGGGGTCTAGACTCATACACAACATGATGCTTCCACAAATATGGTTGTCCTAAAATAACATCAGAAACTTCAAGGGGAGCAATATCACACAATACCTCATCTTTGAAAGGATTGATGTCGTAGGGAAGAAGACATTGTTGGATGACATAGAGATATATTCCTTGGCGAAGCTAGTCGATGGTGTAGGATTGCAAGTGTGGTGTCATTGGCAAGTCCAACCGCTTGAAAACCTCTGCTGAAATCAGATTCTTCTAACTACCGCTATCTAAAATGAAATGAATTGGAGCCCCCTTTACCCACATATGTGATTGAAATATGAATCATCCTTCCTTTAATTCTTTTTGTTCGCTTGGACGGACTTTGGTGGTTGCAACAGTGGCACTAGGTTCAACATCGATAATCGTGTTCCCTCCTTTGGGATTTGATTCAAAATAAAAATCGGCCTTTGACTCAAAATCCTTTAGCTCGACCATGAGTGACTTCTTGGAGAGAAAGTCTTTAGTGTTGTGCCAAGAGATTTTATGGTACTCACACCATTTTCCCGTGTCCTTCTTCGTCTTCTCATTTCCCTTCTTGTGTTGTGGATTGCACTGGTTTTCCCGAGAGTGACCATATTTTCTCTGTCCCTTGCTGTGTGGGTTAGGTCTGCCTTTTCCCTGCTTCAGCTGTGAGGAGTTTGTAGATCCAAACTCTCACCTCTTCTACTTAAATTTATGCTCGATCTTAACAATGTATCTATAAGTCGTACCCAACGAGGTGATGTCTAGAAACTCCATTTCTATTTGAATGTATCTATGCAAAAAACCGTGGTATTTGAGAAACATATGTCGCTTAGAGTCTTTTATACCCAATTTGGTGCGCAGGGCATGGAAAATATTGGTGAAATCTGGTATTGTCTGGTCCCTTTCTTGACACAGGGTGGTCCATCTAGTGTACTGGTCCTCATAGCTTCCAACATGGTAGTATTGTTATTTAATGGCATCCTGGAAGGAATCCCACTTATGGGCAACCACAAATATTGTAGATTCCTCTATGGCCCTTTTCTTAGAGTAAGTTTCCCACTAGTCTCTAACATGGGGAACGAACTTGAGGAGTGCAAAAGTAATATTTTCCCTATCAAAAAAATTGTGGACCGAAAAATACTCTTCAAGCACATTCAACCATTTATCTACAACATCCACATCTATCAATCCTTCAAATAATGGAATATCAAAATTTACCTATACCTTGAAGGGGGTTGCATGGCTGCTTGATGAATATGCTTCTCCTGTGGGCAGCCGCTGAAGGATCTACACAAAGTTGTCCATCATTTCATTCCTTTGTCACACAAGGGCTTCCTCAAACAACATTTTAAAAGGATCCCCTGCTCCATCATATTTCTTGTCTTCACCTATGGGTTGTTGTCGGGATCGGTGCGACTGATATTGCAACGGCTCGATTGGTTTGAGTCCCAAATTCTTATACCCAGATCTTGTCAGGGACATGCACTAAAAAAAAAAAATGAAGAGTAGACCACTCTGATACCATTGTTCCAGATTTAGGAGCGGAACGAATTGATTAACAGACTGAATAAAAAAAACATAGAGATATGAATAACAACACATATATCCTATGAACAATATCTTCTATTAAATAAATGAAATAGGATGAAACTGTAAAACTGCAGAAATGAAACACTTGCTCGAATGGTGGTAGTTATCTCTAAGAAGAGATGTTGTTTATACATGCATCCTTCTAAGAAGAATGATTACAATGAGGTTCCAAAGGCCCTTTTGATATTAGTCATGAATACCAAAACCATAGACATCCAAAAACCTAACCCTGGAAGGTGAAATGTCAAAAGTCACGTGGGCCCCTATGGGTAAGTTGGTACCTCAACTTCCCGGGGTCGTAACTTTTTCATACGACCTCCATTTTAGGCACGTGATAGCCCGTTGGAAAGTTATTTCAAAGAAATACATATTACACCGTCAAAATATGATTTTGTATACAATTTGACTGTGGTGAGCAAAAAAAAACACTTTTTAGGGCTCCAAAACGACCCTGGAAGTACAACAAGATGTGCTAACATGAAAACATACAAAATAAGCTAGTTGGATTAGGTGAGAGGCCACCAATATCCACCTGGAATATGTGCAGGGATTCATACAACCCCATAAGTGTAGAACCCACAATTACAAAGAAGCACAAAAGAATGTGTTGAGCTAAAACGGATAAGAGGAGCCAGTTGGAATAGGTGGGTGGCCACTAATATCCACCTAGATCACATCTTGAGTTCTTAACGAGTATATTGTTGCAATGGATTTGAGTTGTGTTATTGACCCACCTTGTGTCCTGAAGATTCTATGGCTTACTCTGGATACCATATTCAAAATGAGGGGAAGTACTTGAGGTTTTCCCAGGCAGTGTAACATGGAATGTGTGTGTGTGTGTGTGTGTGTGGAGGATCTGACTAGGGTACGATATTGAGGTTAGGGTTTTCTTTCTTGCATATTGAGACTGTGGTGAAATCTTCATTAGAACTTTAGCTACAAACAATTTTTCCTTATCATCTTCTTCTAGAGGATGGATGAGGAACTCATGGACTATTTGGTGGACCTGTTTGAGGGTAGGAATATTTGGACTTCAATGAAAATAGTTGGAAGGGTTATTGAACTCCCTGCATCTCTCCCTACACAGATGATAGTGTAGATGCTGGAGGAAGATACATTGGAGGTTTTATATGAAATCATTAAAGAGATAGGCATTTTAAATCTACAAGAAATAGATCCCTCGATCAAATCACCTCATAAAATATTGATTTCACATAATGATTTCGACACAAGGTTTTTGGATGACTCATGTGGCTCACAGTCATGGATGGATCTACTCATTTTCTCACTATCGGATGACACCAAGGATTTCAATCATTATTTCAGGTGGTCTCGTAGTTCCACCCACTTCACTGATGCAAGAGAACCCACAATTGGATCGGTGCTTAGCTATGATTTGCAACCAGATTTGTATCTTGAAGGACACCGAGATGAGGGTTTCATAGGTCGAAAACTCTCGAGCTTATTAATGAGTGTCATGTTGGCTAGTTCATATTTGGACACAATTTCAGGGCTTCTAGGAGTATAGGGAATGGAGAAGCATCGACATAATACAATATCTGTAAAACGCAAATCCAAAGAGATCAATCTGGTCCTGGAAGAAGGGATCAAAATACATGAGATTAGAGATATGGAAGAGGCAGCCTTAGTTGGTCAATTTTCTAGTAGGAGAATGTCCATTGTGTTTTTTCTAACAACTGGTATCAGAGAAAAAGGTAACTTGCAAGAAAAGAGGTTTCCTGGTTCGAGTGGGAGCAATGGTGGAAGATGCAAAGTTTAGGGTCGAGAAATTTAATGGCCAAAACTACCATTTATGGAAGATGCATATGGAAGATTATTTATATCAGAAGGATCTATTCCTTCCATTGGGTGGAATAGAAAAGAAATCGATGGCCATGAAGGATGAAGAATGGGAGGTTCCTGACAGAAAGGTATTAGGAACGATACGACTTAGCCTGGAAGCATCAATGGCTTTCAATATTTTGAAAGAAAATACAATGAAGGAGTTGATGGATGCATTAGCTAAACTATATGAAAAACCCTCAATGTCCAATAAGGTATTTTTAATCAAGCGATTATTTACTATGAAGATGTTAGAAGTTGGGTCTGTTGCAGATCATTTAAATGAATTTAATATGGCTACTAATCAACTAATTTCTGTAAAAGTGGACTTTGATGATGAGGTCCTTTTAAAAAAAGAAAAGGAACAGGGAATGAAAATTGGAGCCAAATAGCTTCAAGTGGGCGATGAAAACACAAATGTATTCCACCAATATTCAAACAAAAGGAAGTCTATTAACACTATATGGGGAATTTATAGGGCACATGGGCCTAGAGCTACCTCCTTCTATGATATTGTTGAAGAGGGAGTACATCAATTTTGTACTCTTTTCAAGGAAGATTCCAGAGAGACTATAGAGGCCATCTTAACAGTTTCTATCCATTTTCATCTTTTCATTGACTAGGAGGACACCAAGAATCTAATGGATGACACATCCAAAGAGGAACTTCTTGGCACTCTACACAGTTTTCATAAGGATAAAATCCCTAGGCCAAATGGTCTTCCTGTGAATTTTTTCCTGGCCTGCTTTGACACTCTTGGGAATGGTCTTCTCAAGGTAGTTGAATATTCCAGATCTACAGAGAAAAAATTAGCTAATTTCGACTCTATATTCATAGAACTGATCAAAAAAATAGACAACCCCTCCACCTTTGACCAATCCAGGCCCGTCTCCCTTTGCAACAACATATAGAAAATCATCTCAAAACTAATTGTCAGAATACTAATAAACACTCTCTCCAATCACATCTCCCCTGAAAAATTTTGGCTTTCTCAAAGGAAGATAGATCCACGAGGCTATTATTTTAGCACATGAAGGACTCCATTCTATCAAAAAGAGAAACTAGAAATCCATCACTTTAAAAGTGGACTTATCCAAGGCTTTTGATCGGGTAAGATAGCTCTATATTAGGATTCTTCTTATTCTCCTAGGTTTTGACCACTCTTTTGTCACCTAGTTTCTCAATTCTATCATCTCTGCTTTTTTTCATTACTTATAAATGAATAAAAAAACCCTTTCTTTAAAGCTAAAATAGGAATAAGACAAGGACACCCTCTTTCTCCCCTACTTTTTCTTTAGGTCATTGAGGGACTTAGAGTAATTTTGAAGGAAGCCATTGCTATGGGACGAATAAAAGGTATAGTGATTGGTCATTCTCATTCTACATCTCATATCCTTTTTGTTGATGAAATATTGATCTTATGTGGAGGAAATTCTAGATCAAAGGAACACTTAAATGAAGAGATCAATCTGGTACTGGAAGAAGGGATGAAACTCCATGTGATTAGAGATATGGAAGAGGTGGCCTTAGTTGGTCAATTTTCTAGCAGGAGAATTTCCATTGAATCCCTAAAGAGATGGATGAAAAATAATTTCACACAAAAACTTGGATATGTCCCTTTGATCCTTATCCTTGCAAAGGGATGGATTGTGTGGATCCTAAACTTAGTAGAAGATGAAAAAACAAATCTCCTTTTTCATTGGATTTGGGGGTCCCAAGCCCTCTTTCTCAAGAATTGGAGTGTGGACTTTGATGAAAATACAAAAAATATTTAAAACAAGCCCTATTTGGGTTAGAATTACTAGGTTTCCCCTGGTTCTCTGGTTTAATGATGTTTTCTAAGAAATTGGGAATGCCCCGGGTTTTTTTTATGAATTCGACAAATCATTTTGCTCCTTTGGCTACATGGGCATGTCCTGAATCATGGTAGGGATCAATTTATCAAAAGGATTGGAATATTCTATCACTATCAAGAGGGATATTGTATTCCTTCACTAAGAATTGAACTACAAAGGAATCCCCTTCAAGTGTGGGCATTTTCACTCCTATGGTCACCTAGGAAAGGATTGCCCAATCTCCCAAAGTGAAAAATGTGGGTTCAAAGGAATATGGGAGAAGTGGCTCAACATGCTCAAGCACCTGAGGAATCTTGATTGTCATAGGACTTAACAACAACCACCCAACCAGTCAATATGAATGTGGGGAGATCCTCCAAGCAGGCAACATAAACCTCGAATGCAATTCAAATGGGTGTTGAAGGTTCAAACTTGGGTAATCCTTACTCTCTACCCCATCCAGTAAATTTTATAATGGAAAGTGATATACAATTTGGTTCCATTGGTGTTCAATCCCCTGCTCAAGGAGAGGAGAAGGTAAAATACTCCCTCTTAAGTATCTTATGACTAATAGGACCCCAACCTTCAACCCTCATCCTAATCTATGAGATCTCTTAGTCTGAAGGAGATTCTCCTTTGAGCAATGTTGCTCTTGTAGATACTTGGGGGGGCGATTCTACAAAGGTTGCACCCCAACACCATGAGGGTGTAAAATACAATATTTTCTCCAATGTTGAAGGGCCCCATTCTCTTTCTCCTAGCACTGAATGGGGTCTAGGTGCATTTGAGGAGAGGGGTATAAAACCATCCCAGCACAAACAGAAGTATTACTTTTCCATGGTGCAAAAGCAAGCCAATTCAGAGGTTTGAACAAGGAAACAATGTTCTCTCATTGGGGTTCTTAGAGAAAATTCCTAAGGAGGGGACCCTCATGATCATTCTCTCCTGAACTATAGAGGGTTGGACAATCCCTCTAAGAAATTGGTCATTAAGAGATTAGTGGAGAATCATAAACCCTCAATTTTCTTTCTACAACAAACCATGATGAAGGGAGATAGAACTATAAAATCCCTCTCCTCTTCATTGTCTAGTTGGGAGTTCTTGGCCATAGATGCACAAGGGATATCTGGAGGTCTGGTCATGAGATGCAAGAATTTTTTTTTATCTCTTTCTAACTCCTAGGAAATCATGGTTGGGCTAGGCACATCCCTATGATCTCAAGATCTTGACTTGCAATTTCTATGTATCAATATTTACAGGCCATACTCAGATAGACAATGATTATGGGAGACTATGCCTCAAAAAAATATTATGCAAAATGGTTTGATTCTAGTAGGGGGTGATTTTAACTTCACGTTGGGGGCCTACAAAATCTGAGGGCCAAAATAGTTGGGCTATTAGATGTCCAACCATCCAAGTTGTCCCCCACTTGGAGGAATATGCACTCTAGTGAGGTTAGAGTGGAAAAGTGTCTTGATGGATTTCTTGTTTCTTAAGCTTTGATGGAATAACACTTGTAGATAACATAGTGGGTTTCCTCCGAGGGAGATTTAGATCACAGTCCCATTATATTGGAAATTGAATCTTTTTTGGACAAGCCCCCTATCCCTTTCATACACAACCTTGATTGGATAGAGGGGAACTCTTTTTGGGATTTGATTAAGGATTGTTGGAGACCCTTTGACCCCTCTGCAGTTCCAATCAAGTATTAAAAGAGTAAATATTGTTTTTATTTCTTGGCCAAAGGAAAAAAAGTGAGAGATGATTGACTTACAAAGGATTTTGAGAAAAAAATTGAAATTTGTTTCCAAGGGGAGGGCCAAGGGTTTTTCACTAATCAACAGAAGGAGGAAATTAAATCACTGGAGGAAAACAAGAGGAAGGTCCTTTTAAACAAAGAAAAGTATTGGGGAATGAAAAGTGGAGCCATATAGCTTCAAGTGGGTGATGACAACACAAATTTATTCCACCAATATGGAAACAAAAGGAATTATATTAACACTATATGGGGAACTGATAGGACACATGGGCCCAAAGCTACCTCCTTCTATGATATTGTTGAAGAGGGACTACATCAATTTCATACTCTTTTCAAGGAAGATTCCAAAGAAACTATAGAGGCCGTATTAACAATTTCCAGTCATTTTCATCTTTTCATTGATCAGGAGGACAACAAGAATCTAATGAATGAAACATCCAAAGGGGAACTTCTTGGCATTATACATAGTTTTCATAAGGATAAAATCCTTGGGCCAAATGGCCTTCCTGTGAAGTTTTTCCTAGCCTTCTTTAACACTCTTGGGGATGATCTTCTCAAGGTAGTTGAATATTCCAGATCTACGGAGAAAAATTTAGCTACTTTTGATTCTATATTCATAACACTTATCCAAAAAATAGACAACCCCTCCACCTTTGATCAATTCAGGTCCATCTCCCTTTGCAACAACATATATAAAATCATCTCAAAACTAATTGTCAGAATACTAATAAACACTCTCTCCAATCACATCTCCCCTGAACAATTTGGGTTTCTCAAAGGAAGATAGATCCATGAGGATATTGGTTTAGCACATGAAGGACTCCATTCTATCAAAAATAGAAACTAGAAAAAACTCACTTTAAAAGTGGACTTATCCAAGGCATTTGATCGGGTAATCTATCTCTATATTATACTTCTTCTTATTCACCCAGGTTTCGGCCACTCTTTTGTTACTCAGGTGCTCAATTATATCATCTCCTCTTTTTTGCATTACTTATAAATGAATCGAAACCCCCAAACCCCCTTTCTTTAAAGATAAAAGAGGAATAACACAAGGCCACCCTCTTTCTCCCCTAATTTTTATTTTTGTCACTGAGGGACTTAGCGTAATTTTGAAGGAAACCATTAATATGGGAAAAATAAAAGGTATAGTGGTTGGTCATTCTTATTCTACATCTCATCTCCTTTTTTTTTGATGACATATTGATCTTCTATGAAGGAACTTATATATTAGTGGAACACTTAAATGATATCCTAAATATTTTCTATAAGTCCACCAGAATGATAACAAAGAAAAATCTTCCCTTATTACCTGGGGTCTTAGTGAGTAGGAAAAAAATCATTTCTCATAGTTATTTTATTTTTGACCTAGGAAGGTAGGCTCTAGATTAAATTACTTGGGATTCTTACTCAAAGCCAATGATTATAAAAAAACATATTGGTTATGTATTCTCATAAAGTTGGAAAATAAATTCAATTCCTAGTGCAACAAATGGTTCTTTAGAGCAAGGAGATTGGTCTTAGTCAAGGCTATCCTAGAAGCCACTCTAATATGTTAGAGACATTATTTGTCTTGGGCTAAAAAATACCCAGGTCTGCAGGTTACACGGGAAGCGCCCCAGCGCAACGCGGGATAATCTCTTTTCCAATCACAAGTCAAGCGAGCGGGAAAAGTTTTGATGTCAGCGGCTGAGATCCACCTACAAAACCGATCGACGTGCATCGAGATTTCGGGACTACCAAGTTTCCCGGGTTTTAGCATGAAGGATAGTGCTAGTAGTTCAAGGCAAATCTAGGTCATCCGATCTAGTTGAGACAGGTGGAAGTCAGTCGGTGTATCGAGGATCGTTGTTTCATGAAATGAAGAGCTTCTCATTCTTTACAGCTGAAATTGCCGATTGGTGAAATGTCGAAAGCACCTTTGGAGCCAAGCCCACGATCCTAGCACCAGGTCACATCAAGCAAGCTTGGGATTGAAAGTAGCCCCTTTCTAAATAGCGGATGTTATCTCGACCATACATCTTAATGACACGCGGCGCGCACCCATTCCGTGTCAGCATTCAGGAGTTTGAGGGGTAAGCGCTCCTTGTCATTTCACATTTCGAAATGTCGAATCCCGAAATGCCAAAAGTGTCCAGGACCTGGGCCCACAACATCACCAAATAAATTCAAGACCGTCAGATCTGAGAGGGATGCGTGGCACCTAGTTAGGCCATCTCGGCATTTCGATCATCGCAAATGTGAATAAGCAAGGATTAACTCCTTCCATTTGCGAACGTCGAAAGCATTTTGGGAATAGACACAGGGTCGCAGCCCGTGGTCACTTGGGAAAGAAAGGAGTTGTGCAAAAAGGGGCTGAAGGCATCGAGTCTAGTCACCAAAAGGATCATCGTGATCTCCATGCGTCATCTGATCCGACCTCGATCCTGGTTTTCGCCTGGAGTAAATGAAGCTGAGAAGGGGTGGTTGAAACCTCTCCTCAGGAATTAAGTCCAAAGTATGGATAATCTGGCAAGCGGTTTGCTCGAGAGGGTCCTATGTACCCATTTTTCTAAAGAATCCATGCCAAGTCCTTGACCAGCCGGAGGAAATATGCACACGCTAGCTCAGCACGTAATGGCTCAGCTACTCCCCTTGCAGGAGCCATGCGCAGTTAAGGTGGTGTTTGACAAAGAATATCTGTCCGAATTTGGCTGAAGGGACACCAAGCCTGGATAACTGAGCACGTCAATGTTAGGCATTTTTCTCTGAGTATATAAACTCAATCTTTGTATTTTGTAAGCATCTATGGTTGAGAGAGGCTCCCGATGGTAAACTTTAATGAAGCACTATTTTCCTGGGTCTGGACTCTTGAGACTTCTTGTCTGATGAATGTCAGTTTTTTCTTTCGTGTCTTTGTTTACACTGTATTAGAACGGCTCGGAATTGGAGAATCCAGTTGAGTTGTAATTGTTATAGGATGATGTATAGTTTGATCACTGTAATAGTTGCATCATTTCTAATCGGTCCCTATGATTTTCTTAGCACTGAATGACTTGGAATTGGAGAATCCAGTCAAGTCCCCCCTTTCATTTTCTTGAAGCTCTGAACCATAGGATCTCACAATCAGAGTTTTTCTTCTACAAATTACTGAAAGGCCTGTTGCCTGAGGTATTTTGTCCACTCCTCTCACCAAGTCTTCAACCTGCTCATTTTCAAATCAACCCACTGACTGAATTTAATCAAGACCTCCTTTGTTCCTCACACGCTGGACCCATTCCCTGAGTTTGAGTAATATTTTCTTGAGTCTCTACCCATTTGATCACCCATTAAAAACTACCGTGACATAAAACTGATGGGTGTTGGGATCTGCTCCTGCTACAATCTAAGAGTGACTTCCGTCACCAAAATTTTTTGGCGCCACTACCGGGGACGAAGTTGAAAATTTTCCCTGGGATTGAACGACATTGAGCCTCTGATTTTGAAGGTGCATTGGGTATCAGAGCCTTTGAAGATTTCTACTGTGCACCTGGTGACTCCATTGTGATGACTCGACTGTGACGAACTTGCCATGTTAATTGTGGCTTTCAGAGGCAGACACACGCGGTCTCATCCACAACTGCCTCTAGATACACCTGAAACTGATCCAGAGGTGGTTCTCAGGAAAGGAAAGGCCTCTGAAGGAGAAGTTATCGTCGTTGAACCAGGTAATCCGCCATCTCCTTCTGTAAGAACTCCATTTTCTCCTCCTTAGTTTCCTAGCAGACTGCTTTTTGAAGTTTCCTGTTTCCTGAATTTCGAGAGTGTTCCTATTGAGGTTTCCCCCCCTGGTCTGGGATTAGAGCGAGAAATCCCATTCACTCCCATTTCTCCTGAAGATGTACCTTGGCACAAACCCAGGACCACAGAAGATTTCCCCATTCTTGGCTTTACCACTCCTCCTCTTGTTACTGTTGTCGCTTCTGTGCGAGGGGAAACATCAACCAACTTAAGCTCGCTAGCCTTTTCCCTAAATCCCCTATTGTTTCCCACTCCCCTTAGAATCTCATCCCCAGTATCCCCTTTTCGATCTCCTTCTCCTCCTAGTTCTCCTCCACATAATAGCCCTATGGCAGGAGCAAATCCCCCCATGACCAGAATTGAGGTTATAATAGATGCTAGGTATGCTCCTCTTGTCTTACCTCAGCCTCTCAATGACCTCCCAGCAGATGGATACCTTAAGCAGTTGCCCAAGTTTACAAGCGAGGGGGACATAACTGCAGAAGAACACCTAGAAGCCTTTTACACTTTCATGGAAGATAATGTTATCATTCACGCAAATGTATGGATGAGAATTTTTGTCCATAGTCTCCAAGGAGAGGCTAGAAAATGGTTTAAGGCCCTGCCCCCTGGATATATTGATGGGATCGAAGCTTTAGATAATGCCTTTTTAAGACAGTGGGGAGATAAAAAAGATTTCATGTATTACATGACAGAGTTTGGGTCTTTGAAGAGAAAGGAAGGAGAGTCTATCTCCGACTTCTCCAAGAGATTTAATAAAATGTACAACAAAATCCCTGCTGAGATAAAACCCTCTGAAGCCTCTGCAAAGATGACTTATGCTAGCGCCTTTGATCCTGATTTCTACTTCCTGTTGAGGGAAAGAAGAGCCACTACTCTGGCCCATATGCAAGATGCAGCCGTGGAGGTAGAATCTAATATATTGGTTGTTGACCGACTTAGGAACACTGCTGGTAGAAACATATACAGGCAAAGGCCTGAAGCTTCCTCATCCAGTACCTCCCCCCTACCCCTTCATATAGATGAGACAACTAGGGTACTAAAGTCACTTTCTGCTAGAATGGAAAGGTGGGAGTTAGAAGGGAAGCCCACGTACAGAAATCCCCAGAATGCTGATGGTAGAGGTTTCAGGAGACCTAATAACAATGGACCACAGGCCTTCCCAAGGGAACCAAAGGGGAAAGACATGGAAGATCAAAGGATCCAAACCCCTCTCCAAAATAACCTGGTTACTCATGAGGGAGGGGAGGAGATAGACGAGTTTGACCCCAAAATTCACTGTGTTGAAGAAACTCCTCCTTTTCCCCATTTGACTCAGTCTGCATATGAAGAGTCCCTGATGAAAATTCAAATTCATGAGTTAGGTAAAGGAGAAAAGGCCGGTCACACCTCTAAAAGATACAATATTAGGTCAAGAAAGAAATAAGGAGACTTTGACAGCCAAGACCATCCCCTCATAGCAGAAAGGCCTACTAAGTCTGCAACAATCACTACTAAAGAAAAGAAAGCTCAGAATGCTTCGTCAGCGGTCAAAGAACCTGTCTCTGAGGTAAGGGAAGCTCCTAAGATGATTTTCTCCTTTAATTTTGAGCATGAAATTCAAAAGATCAGAATTCCCGTTCCCCTCTCAGAGCTAGTTAAAAATGAGGAATTCATAAGATCCCTCTCCAAGTTGTTGCAATCTAAGTCTCCCCAGCCTCCCTCTTACTCAATGAACCTTCAGGATGAGAAACCAGCTGTCATCCTAGGTCCCATGGTATAAGATAGATATGATTCATCCCCTCCCTTCTACACCTCCCTGGACATACATGATAAAGTGTTGCATAATTGCCTCATGGATTTAGGAGCTTCCCATAACCTTATGCCCAAAATAGTAATGGAAGAGTTGGGACTGGAGGTGACAAAAGCTTATCATGATTTGTATTCTTTTGATTCAAGGAGAGTCCAGTGTCTAGGTGTCATCAAAGACCTGGTGGTTTATTTGTTTCAGTTGCCCATGAAGAGTGTGGTCATGGATATTGTGGTAGCTGACGTTCCCCCCAAGTTTGGCATGCTGCTGTCAAGGTCTTGGATTAAAAGACTTGGAGGAATGTTACATATGGATCTCACATACACCACCATTCCGGTCATTGGAGGGGAACACGGGAGGTTGTACAGAGAAGCCCAGCTAGCCTATATTGTCAGTGATGAAGCAAATCCCACTAATCACACCATCTTTTCACTTGACACCGATTTAGGGTCTAGTTTGTTATAGATCACTAGAGCTCTCGAGGTCCCTTTACAAATCAGAAAGCATCCCATTCTTAATCTGCAGATACCTCCTTTGACCACCTCTGTTTGGAAGATGTTATTTGACGAATCTTCCTCTAGTATAGGCGTAGGCACTGGAGTGATTTTCATATCGCCCTGCCAAGAGACCATATCTCTATCATATAAGCTGGAATTTGAAACTACCAACAATGTGGCGGAATATGAAGCTCTTGTTCTGGGAATGAGGGCTGCAAAAGAAATGGGAATTGAAGAGGTGTCAGTGTTCGGAGATGCATAATTGATAATCCAACATGTCAGGAACGTTTATCGGGCCAAGCATCCTCGACTCAGGATTTACAGAAACGAGGTATGGGACCTAATTGATAATTTCTTCTCAGCTTTCAACATTACTTTTATCCCAAGGGAAGAAAATGCCTTGGCCGACTCCTTAGCAATCTCGGCTAGTCTATTCAGGATCCCTCTGTCGTTGAAGATCCATGGTGAGGTCTAAATAAGATATAGGCCATCCATCCCGGACAATGTAAAGCATTGGGAGGTATTCGAGGATGATCTTGAAATTAAAAATTTTCTTCAGACCGTTGATGATTTTTCGGCATTGCACATCGATCAAGATCCTGGTCCTGAAGGTGACCCTCCCTCTGAGGTATTCTTGAATAAAATTTTTAATCACCAGCTTATTCAACTTCCTATCAATCACATTCCAAGGGGACTAGTCCCTTTAGAAAGACTGTTCGACAAGAATGATATGGCAGTAAAGGGTGGTGTTTCAAATAAAGATGTTGAGACAGCAGAATGCAACATTGGTACATAGGAGGAGCCTAAGTTTGTCAAATTATCAAGAATCCTGACCAATGAGCAAAGGGAGGAATATACTGAGTTACTAAAGTAATTCTCTAATGTGTTTGTGTGGGCCTATGAAGACCTCAAGACTTATGACACATCTGTCATCGAGCACAATATCCCACTGAAAGAAGAGGCTAAGCCATTCAGGCAAAAGTTGAGACAGATAAATCCCATGTTTCTACCTGTCATGGAGAAAGAAGTGAAGAAATTGCTAGATGCCCAAATTATCATCCCCTTGAGATTTTTCGAATGGGTGGCCAATTTGGTCCCAGTAAGGAAGAAAAGTGGAGAAATCAGACTCTGTGTTGATTTCAGGAACCTGAACAAGAGCTCAAGGAAAGACAATTACCCCCTGCCCAATATGGAACAGATACTGCAGAGGGTAACCGGTGCATTTAGGATATCCATGATTGATGGTTTTTTGGGCTATAATCAGATATCAATCATACCTGAGGACAGAGAAAAAACGGCCTTCACCACTCCTTGGGGCACATTCATGTATGCCAAAATGCCTTTTGGATTGATGAATGCAGGGGAAACATTTCATTGAGCCATGGACATGGCCTTCATCGAGGAGAAAGATAAGTTTGTGTTGATCTACCTGGATGACATAATAGTCTTCTCCAGGTCTAACAGAGAGCACTGCGGTCATATGAGAAAAGTTTTTTTGAAGTGTCAGAGGTTTGGCCTATCCTTGAATCCCAGAAAATATTTGTTTTCTATGAAGGAGGGGAAGCTATTAGGCCATATAGTATCAGAAGAAGGCATGAGGATTTATCCTAGCAGGGTAGAGGCAATTCAAACCCTGTCACTTCCTAGATCCAAGAAGGAAGTTCAGGCCTTTTTAGGAAAGATTAATTTCTTGAGGAGATTCGTCTCATATTTTGCTGAGTTGGTGAAACATATCACAGCCATGCTCAGGAAATGAAATGAAGTGAAATGGACCACTGAACCCAGGGAATCTTTTACACAAATAAAAAGGGCATTGACCGAAGCACCTGTGTTGATCAGTCCTTACTATTCCAAAGGATTCCTAATTTTCTCTTTTGCTTCTTTTGATACAATAGCGGCAGTCTTGTTGCAGAAAAACGAGGAAGGGCGAGAACAACCCATTGCCTTTTTCAGCAAGGCATTAAGAGTTGTAGAGGTCAGGTATGAAATCATGGAAAAACATGCCTATGCCCTAGTAAAAGCTCTCAAGGCTTTCAGAGTCCATGTCTTGCACTCAAGGGTGACTGCATACGTTCCTTCGGCCTCTGTGAAGGACATCCTTGTACAGCCTGACATAGATGGGAGAAGAGGTAAGTGGATTGCCAGGATCCTAGAGTTTGATCTAGAGATTAAGCCCACTAAGTTGATAAAGGGGCAGGGTTTAGCCAAGCTTCTGGTTGAATCCAATTGCAGAGCCTTGGGGATTAGCTTCATCAATGCCTGTTCAGAAAATATGCAAGCTGAGTCGGCCAATAAGAATTCTCAGGATGCCTTACCACTAGTAGCATGCACCTGGTACAAGGATATCTTGTATTTTTTATGAGAATTAAATCCTCCTGATGGAATGGGAAAAAGCAAGGCAAGAGCTCTAAAGCTCAAGGCGGTCAGGTATTGCCTCATTGACCAAGCCTTGTATTGGAAAGACTCTCTAGGGGTGCTCTTAAGATGCATGGACCCGAAAGAAGCCTAGAAGGTTATAATTGATTTCCATAACAGCCTTTGCGGGGGGCATCATTTCTGGAAGACCACAGCTCATAAGATCCTCAAGGTTGGATATTACTACCCTACTTTATTCACTGATGTCTGCAGAGAAATCAGAGCTTGCATCAAATGCCAAAATTTCTTAGGAAAGTAACAAATCAGATCACTGCCATTAAAGCCTATAGTAGCTTCGGCACCTTTTCAACAGTGGGGGTTAGACTTCATCGGAGAAATTTATCCTCCCTCAAGTGGTCAACACAGATGGATCCTGACTGCGACTAACTATTTCACCAAGTGGATAGAAGCTACCCCTACCAGGAGTACTTCTCACAAAGTAATTATCAGCTTCCTAGAGGATATCATAGCCAGATTTGGTTGTCCCAGCAAAATCATCACCGAAATTGCTGCCTCTTTCAGGTCTGAGCCTTTGGTTAAGTTCTGTGAACAATTTGAGATTTCGTTGATCCACTCTACTCCCTATTATCCTCAAGGAAATGGACTAGCGGAGTCTTCCAATAAAAGTCTGATCAAGCTCATCAAGAAATTATTGGAAGACAATAAAAGGGCCTGGGATTCAAAGCTCAAATTTTCCCTATGGGCCGACCGAGAGACAACAAAGAAGTCTTTGGGCATCTCACCTTTTCAACTTGTTTATGGAACATAAGTTGTTTTCCCTACTCAACTCGCTTTATCCATGGCAAAATTCCTCCAGAACCTTGAAGGAGAGCCTGACCATATGGTCATAAGGATTCATCAGATGGTGGAAGTTCAGTAGATCAGGGAACAGGTCATGGATAGGGCCTACCATCATCAACAGAAGATCAAGCAAATCTTTGACAGGAAGAGAAAAAAGAAAGATTTCAAGCTGGGCGATCTGGTGCTCAAATGGGATGCACCCAGGCAGGATAGGGGAAAACACAGTAAGTTTGATGCCCTCTGGTTTGGGCCTCTCAAGATCTCTGAGGTATTTTCAAACAACACTTACAGGTTGCAGGATTTGGAAGGCGGAGAAGTTTTTGATGGCCTAGTAAATGGGCATTTCTTACAAAAATGTTTTTGTAAGCCGTAGGCGGCTTCTTTTAATTTGTAAATATTGTTTTCCGTTTTCTGTTTTCGGCTTAATAAATGACTCCATATCCCAACAGCAAGGAACTGAAACTGCAGAATGAGTTCTTAGAGAATCACAGGGACGAATCTATCCCCCATGGAGCCTAATGTTAGTGATATTATTTGTCTTGGGATCGAAAATACCCAGGTCTGCAGGTTACACGGGAAGCGCCCCAGTGCAACGTGGGAGAATCTCTTTTCTAATCACAAGTCAAGCGAGCAAGCGAAGTTTTGATGTTAGCGGCTGAGATCCACCTACAAAACCGATCGACATGCATTGGGATTTCAGGACTGCCAAGTTGCCCAGGTTTTAGCACGAAGGATAGCGCCAGTAGTTCAAGGAAAATTTGGGTCGCCTGATCCAGTTGAGACAGGTGGAAGTCAGTCGACGTATCGGGGATCATTGTTTTAGGAAACGAAGAGCTTCTCATTCTTTACAGCTGAAATTGCCGATCGACGAAAAACTGAAAGCACCTTTGGAGCCAGGCCCATGATCCTAGCACCAGGTCACATCAAGCAAGCTTGGGATTGAAAGTAGCCCCTTTCTAAATAGTGGATGCTATCTCGACCATACATCTTAGGGAAACGTGGCGCGCAGCCGTGCCATGTCAGCATTCGGGAGTTTGAGGGGTAAGCTCTCCTCGTCATTTCACATTTCAAAACCTTGAATCCCGAAATTCCGAAAGTGTCCAGGACCTGGGCCCACAACATGACCAAATAAGTTTAGGACCGTCAAATCTAAGAGGGACGCGTGGCGCCCATTTAGGCCATCTCGGCATTTTGCTCATCGCAGATGTGAATAAGCAAGGATTAACTCCTTCCATTTTCGAACGCCGAAAGCGTTTTGGGAATAGACATAGGGTCATACCCATGGTCACTTGGGAAAGAAAGGAGCTGTGCAAAAAGGGGTCGAAGGCGTCGAGTCTAGTCACCGAAAGGATCATCGTGATCTCCATGCATCATCTGATCCGACATCGATCCTGGTTTTCGCCTGGAGTAAATGAAGCTGATAAGGGGTGGTTGAAACCTTTCCTCAGGCATTAAGTGCAAAGTATGGATAATCTAGCAAGCGGTCTGCTCGAGAGGGTCCTGTGTACCCATTTTTCTAAAGAAGCCATGCCAAGTCCTCAACTAGCCGGAGGAAATATGCACACACTAGCTCGACACGTAATGGCTCAGCTACTTCCCTTGCAGGAGCCATGCGCAGTTAAGGTGGCGTCTGACAAAGAATATCCGTCTGAATTTGGCTGAAGGGACACCAAGCCTGGATAATTGAGCACACCGATGTTAGGCATTTTTCTCTGAGTATATAAACTCAGTCTTTGTATTTTGTAAGCATTGATGGTTGAGCGAGGCTCCCGGTGGTAAACTTTAATGAAGCACTGTTTTCCTGGTTATGTCTGGACTCTTGAGACTTCTTGTCTGATGAATGTCAGTTTTTTCTTTCGCGTCTTTGTTTACACTATATTAGAACGGCTCGGAATTGGAGAATCCAGTCAAGTTGTAACTGTTATAGGATGATGTAGAGTTTGATCACTGTAATAGTTGCATCGTTTCTAATTGATCCCTATGATTTTCTTAGAACTAAACGACTTGGAATTGGATAATCCAGTCAAGTCCCCCCTTTCAGTTTCTCAAAGCTCTGAACTAGAGGATCCTGCATTCAGAGTTTTTCTTCTACAAATTACTGAAAGGCCTGTTGCCTGAGGTAGTTTGTCCACTCCTCTCACCATGTCTTCAACCTGCTCATTTTCAAATCAACCCACTGACTGAAGTTAGATCAAGACCTCCTTTGTTCCTCACATGCCGGACCCAGTCCCTGAGTTTGAGTAATATCTTCCCGAGTCTCTACCCATTTGACCACCCATTAAAAACTACTATGACATAAAACTGATGGGCGTCGGGCTCTGCTCCTGCTGCAATCCAGGAGTGACTTCCCTCGCCAACACAATCTATAGGACCTCCTTGGCTTGGATTCCTAAAGGTATCCTAGGTAAAATGAGACAAATTTTGTTTTACTTCTTTGGTCAGGGAGTGATGAAAAGAAAAGTTTGGTCTTAGCCTCATGGAGGAATATTTCCACCCCCAAAGCTATGGGTGGTTGCAGATTAGATTTTTTTTTATCTTTTCCAAAGCTCTAGTAGCAAAACATATGTAGAGGTTGATACAAGGGATAGGTATTGGGCACAATTTATCAAATAAAATTACTTCCCATAGGAATCAGTGGGGGAATGGATTAGGAATCTTGTAAAGAAATTGAAAAATGGTTAATTCATTTGGAAATCCATTTTACATGCCTTCCCTCTAATCAGAAAGTGGTTGATTTGGAAAATTGGAAATGGAAGCAAGGTTATTTTAGGAAAAGATATGTGGATAGGATGCAATGAAAACTACATCCTCCCTGATAACTTATTCTAGAACCTTAATGGGGTATGCTTCTACTATCTAAGTCAAGTCATGAGGAAGGACAATGTCACTTGTCAAGTAAGATGGATGTATTGGAAAGAACTAGGACTCTCCGAGGACTAGGCTTTTTCTTGGATCAGTTACATCAGAGCTCTACAAAACATATTTATTCCCTTTTTATATCAAGAAGACCATATTATATGGTCACCAAACCCCACTAGAGGATATATACCAAGGTTAGGATACATGGTACTTGCTCAGGAAAATAGAATCGATCCCCAACCATGGTGGGAGAAACAACTATGGAAGCTTAATTTCCCAGCTAAGACTAAACTCTTTATGTCATTATTGTTGAAAAATAAGGCACTTACCTCTAACAAATTTCAACGAAGGAACTTTTAGGGCCTGAGAAGATGTTTTTTATGTTGACAAGATTCTGAAACAAATTATCATATTTTTATCAACTGCAAATTCTCTTTGGAATTCTGGTCTGATATATAGAAGGAAACAAGACTCTCATGTTATTGGGAAGGAGACACCATTGAAGCAACATTAAAGTATTCGATGAGAAACCATAATACTAGGAACTATAAATCCCTTCCTCTTATAGTTGTATGAGAATTTGGATTGCAAGAAATCACTTTATATTTGAGGATAAGGAAACCATTCCTTTGAAATGCACTCTCCAAAGCATATCCATATTTTCATCCTTTCCTCATAGTTCCAAACACTCTATTCCAACCTCTCTTTAGGAGACCCAAATCCGAAAGGATGTGCCATGGGCATTTTTTGATGGGGCCTCTCCAGGGGACCCCCCTGTGGTGGGGTAGGTGGAATTATTAATATCTCAAATGATCATTCTATCTCCTTTTCAGTTGGCATTGGAAATGAGACAAACAATTTCTATGAGCTTATGGCACTTAAAATCACTCTTCATCTAGCACATGAAAAAGGATTGACTCAGTTGCATATTTATGGAGACTCATTGTTGGTCATAAATTGGTTACAAGGGGATTACATGTTGCAAAACTACACACTAATTCCTTTATTCGAGGAGATCAAAGGTAGGTTGAATAAATTCTCACTCATAACTTTAGATCACATGTACAGGAACATAAATTAGGAAGTGGACAGACTCTCAAAGGATAGATTGGCATTAGACTTAGGCATATGGAAAGTCAAGGAAAAATACCAGGATGGTCTCTCAGAATATTTCCATGACTTGTGGCTTCTATAATGAATAAATATTGTTACTTCTTGACACTTTGATGATTTGACAATGCCTCTTGAAGGTTGAGCAAAAAAACAATATTTTTTTATGTATATAATGAACACTTATATCGGGTACCTTGCAAATCCTTTTGTAACTAATAATATATTTTGTATATTTATGTGTAGTTCATATGGACTCATGTTTTGGGCATTATCTTGCTGAAATCCAATGTCTTATGTAAATGTAATTTTGTTCCTATTGCATAAATAAAATTATTATCTTTTTATCTAGGCCTAATGGTTAAGAACATGTGTTTCCAACTAAGAGGTCACAAATTCAAATCTAGAGGGGGGTAGGGTATGTATACCTCTGTATACTTTATAATTATAACAGATGCATAGAGCAAGTCCCTTGTCCCACAAACAAGGGGGTATCATACACCAATTTGGTGTTTGGCTTGGTCGTGACCATATAAGGGTAATTGGCAGGTGCACACACCAAATGGTCTTAATGAAATGCTAGAAAAACTAACAAAGTAAAGGAGATGGTATAATAACTAAGAGAAATATTCAATTTATAGGTGTTTATTTGATTCTCTTGACCTATATCCACCTTTCCTTAAGTGTTATGCATGTTACAAGTAAATGTAAAAGAAACTTACACCTACACATACATGTGTGCATGAAAACATATAGATAGAACATAACAATCTAACATAAAACCCTTATTGATGAACCTCAGATTGTGATGTGGAATGAGGTATCAATATTTATTGAACCAAATGACGATACCTCCTCTTAAGTGATATGCTCATCGTGAGCGAATGTAAAAGAAACCTACACCTACGCATACATGTGTGTATGTGTGTGTGCTTGCACATGTAGATAGAACTTAGAAACGTGACTTAAACCCTTACTAATGAACCTCAGGTTGTGATGTAGAATCAGATGATCCAAGGATCATTAGGGTTACGACACATGGAAATCAGGGCTGGTTAATTCCACAACAAGGGCCACTGACATAGACACTATCGCCACCATCGACTAAGTTAGCTCTCATCTTGTGCTCTTTGAAGGCTATAAACAAGACATTAAGAGGACGCCCAATAGTGGGTGTGGAAGTGGATCCCTTTCCATATGAGGAGGGTAACCTATAATGGTTGAGGAACTCATAGTGAAGACCTCTTCTTTGTTAGAAAAACAGGACTGCGGAGCAATAAAATAAAACAAATGCCTAAACAAAACACAGAAGACACACAATACAAGAGAGACATAGATTTATGTGGTTCACCCAGTGTGGGCTACGTCCACCAGAGAAATTGCCAGGTCCTTCCTTTATTATTATCCAGCAAATGAAGGGATACAACCTACAGCAAAACCCACTGTAACTTCCTCTTCTTTCTCTCACAGTCTCCTATCTCAAAATACAATATTCACAACCATCCATAGCCGCGATACATTTCCCTCATAAAAGAGGGTTGCCTTCTAGGGAAAAAAACCCTAACATAATCTCTAACGTTAGATCTGTGACCTTATAATGAACGGTCCAGATTTACAATGAATTTACAATATACTTTTACAAGTCAATTTTTTCTTCGGGGGCTTCGCCCCCAAACCCCCATCGGCGGATGTTTCCCCTGAACCCCTACTTTCCCCTAGACTCTCCATCCGGGGGGATAGGCCCCCCGAAACCCGCAAAGGGGGTACCCCCCCTCTACACTCCCCCGCGTGGAAGAGTGTACATACTTCTGGGGTGTAAATACTTCATGGGGTATAAACACGGTTGAAAGTAAAAGACCTATAAATCAGGAAGATAATCAGGCTCCACAACCAACAATCTCCCACTTGGAGATTGATCTCAAAAACTCCACCGCTGTTGTATATGATAGACTCTTAACCTTCTTAGACCTGGCAAATTTCCCATTTTCATCTTCATTCTTGAAGACCAACTGAAACTGAGCAAGAACTCAGTTTCTCCCTGGTTACTCCCTTTGTTAACATGTTTGCAGGATTCTGGCTAGTGTGTATCTTTTCCAGCTTCAATTTTCCATCTTCCAAGGAGGATCATATGAAGTGGTACCTCAACTATATATGCTTAGTCTTCGAATGGAACACTGAGTTCTTTGCAAGGTGAATGGCACTCTGATTGTTGTTGGTCACTATAACTGCTTAATTAATTTAAACAATCAAGTGCTACATAAATTGTCAACACAGGGAAGTCTGTTTATTTCAAAGGTAACCACACACTATATATGCTCAATTCCAAAAGCAACCTAGAGTTGTAGTAAAGGAAACTATATTAATCACACTTGCCTCGAATAAACTAAAGTTCTGACTTGAATTACAGGAAAGCAACCTACCTATTGCAGAGCTTAAAGAGATGATTAATCTAAAGAATCCTGGATTACATTAAAATAACAACTGCAACAGGAAAGAACAACTATTATGTAGCCAGAGAACAGGACCCTATTCCCAAGCAGGAACTCCAGCACCTTGTTTTTGATTAACACACTTTCATGAAAAGATTAATGCATTGATGGCTAACTATATCTAATAGAGAACAGGACCCTTAATCCCTTCCTTTAAGCAGGAACCTTCAGCACCAGTCTCTGATTAGCACACTCATGAAAATAATTGAAGGCTAACTACTTCTAACAGAGAACAGGACCCTTAATCCCTTCCTTTAAGAAAGAACCTTCAACACCAGTCTCTGATTAGCACACTCATGAAAATAATTGAAGGCTAACTACTTCTAACAGAGAACAGGACCCTTAATCCCTTCCTTTAAGCAAGAACCTTTAGCACCAGTCTCTGATTACCAAACTTCCTTAAATTCATCACACAGGATTGCCAACTAAAATGATTATCAATTATCCAAGCATGAACCACATGAAAACAATGTAACGTTCGGTAAGACAGAGTTCAGTAGTGTTTCAGCAAAGTAGAATTCATTAAAGTAGTGTTTCAACAAAACAGAAACTAATCAAGGCATAAATAGAATTCACACTAACACACTATAAAACTAACGGGTGAATCTTGTGAAGAAGGTGGGCCCTCCCTTCTCACAAGATTCCCCTAAGACGAAGAGGCTAGAGAAGGATGCTCAAAAAAATCTTTTATTCATCTATCAATGTATCATATTACAATCTGAAAATGAAGTACGTCCTTCTCTATGAAACCTTCTTAGTACAAAAACTGGCGATTCCTTCGAATGATGATTTCCTCTTATTTAAAGAGGGAATCCCTTCGATACAATTGATAAAAAATTACAGATGTATATCTGAGTCCTATTCTTAGTCATATCGACTTTCTAAACTGGAATAGGATGTCCTAGTCTCCCGCAACATAATGCTATTACAAGTGTTGAATGAGGTGTTGTTGTTACGACTGGAGTAACAATTCTTTCTTGTTGTTGTTGTTGCATGTTGTTTCGGCATGGCAAATCGCAGTCTGTTTCAGCCATGGGATTTGTGCTTTGACTGTTCAACACTTCTCAGGTAGCAGCGATGGTTGATGCTTGGCTCACAGTGCAGCTGTTATGGTCAATCTGTGTGAGTTGTTGTTGACCGCGGACTGTGTAACAACTTCCTCTGTGTTTCAGCATCGTCGATCATGGACTGTGTAACAGCTTCCTCTATGTTTCAGCATCGTGACCATGGACTATGTAACAACTTCCTCAGCATCGTTGATCATGAACTATGTAACAACTTCTGTGTTTCAGCATCATCGACCATGGACTGTGTAACAGCTTCCTCTGTGTTTCAACATCGTGACCATGGACTATGCAACAGTTTCTGTGTTTCAGCATCATGACCATGGACTGTGTAACAGCTTCTGTGAATTGTTGTTTCAGCAACATGCCTCAAATGCTAATCTGCAGTTTGAACTGTTTCAACACTTATACATTTCTAATCAATGGTTAAGTATGAGAGTGATGTGAAATTATATGCAAAATAGATTAAACATATAGTAAAGAGAAGAGACGTTATATACCTTTGGAAAGATAGGATAAAGTGATAATATGAGTTTAAATGTGAGTGATCAAGAGTGTAATAGTGGCAAAAAGTATGGGCAAAAAGGTACATTGTGTGGTCCTAACATCCCCCCCAACTTAAAGTGTTGCATGTCCTCAGGCAACTTCACTCTGAATCAGAGTCTGAATACCGACTTTGAGCGTGCAAGTTACTCAAGCAGTAGTTGTGGGAGGTACTGTTCGTTGGTGCTATGAACCCTTGGACCCATTGTAACCTTTGCCAAGATGTTGTTTCTGTCTTCTTAGGCAACTTATAATGGATTTGATATCTTTCTATTGGCAACAAGAGGATAGGAAAATAAAACTGGTACCCTATCCAGCTTTCAGCACATTGCTGAACAGACTGGATGTAGTTAGGTACCCTGGAGATTGCTACCTCAAGATTAGTAGGGCTAAAAGGATTGTGTTCCTGTCTTTTCTCAGTGGATTGCTGCCAAAACAAGTTATTTTCCTGGAGGGCAGCAATCTCTATAGATCTAATGAAGTACTGAAAATCCTGAAGCACTGTTGATTGTAGCTACTGAACATGTTCAGTCATCCCTGGTTTCTTTAAGAACTGATAATATCCTGTGACAAAGGTGGATGCATTCTGTGGTTCTGGTCTTATCCAGAGAAGGCAGTTATCTTCATTGTGCTTGTCAGCCAAGAATTCATCCTGCCACAAAATCTGATTGTGGAGAAAGGAGGTGAATGCCCGAATCTGGATGTCCCCAACAAGAGGGTTAAGGTTTAGCTGTCTGTTCTCGGGGATGGCCTCGTTATGAAAGTATGCCTCACAGAGGAGGTGTTGATCCCTAATAGAGGCTTCTGCAAAAGTTTTGACAAAATCTGCTAGGTGTAGTACTACATGGGGTCTTCCCTCTGTGATTGATTTGATTTGAAACCATGTAAGTCATTCCATAAGGAACAAGGAGTAATTATAGGATGGTTTCCTTGTAGCCAATAGATTTTGTGCCAAGTCAAATACCAGGGCCAATCTGCCTTTCAACTCTTTGTTCTATTTCTTAAGGGATCGAGCTTCCTAGCGTGTCTGTTCTAAAGCTTCCCAATTTGAGTAAGTGTGATTTATCCAGATTTGTCTGTGCTCTTGCAGGCTTTTGGCCTGTGTAGTAGCATACTCTTTCTTCCATTTATGTATTACTGTCTGCTCATCCCATGGCTGAGTCTATGTTTTAGTGTTGCAAGTAGTGGGGTGAGGTACGGTTTGAGTAGATTGTTCCACAAAAGTGTGGATATTGATCTGGCTGGGAGGTGTAAATTCCTCAATAGGTATTGTATGTACAGCTTTGTTAACAAAAGAAGGGGTTTTATTTGTTGCAATGCAGGGATCAGTCTTAATCTTGGGAGGTCCTGCTGGTTCTTGTGTTTCAGTTGTAGCTGGTTCTTGTGTGACAGCAGGTTCTTCTTCTTTGACTACAAAATTTGAAGGAGTAGGGGGAGCTCCTGGCATTGGGACTTGAATTACCTTGTAGCCTACTTGATAGTAAATATCCCCACATTGGCAACACATATATTCTTTACACGGGCTTTCTGTTGTAGTCCCTTCTGACATGGTTGCTATGCGAGCTAGAGTGTACAAATTAAGTTCCTTCTCGTATGCTTCCTTTGCCCTGGCTAATTCTTGCTTGTATGTTTCTAGTTCAGACTTTAAAAACTTGTTTTCTTGCAAGACAGAGGCCATTGTTGGTTCTGGTTGAGGGATGACTGGTTCTTGTGTGGCAGTCACAGCCTCACTAGCTGGTTCTTGTGGAGCAGCTACAGGAATGACAGCTGATTCTTGTGTTTCAGCTTCTTGATGTAAGGAAAGTAACGTTGCAGCATCCTGGACCTTTGATTCCTGTATCTCAGTATCATTATCAACAGCTGGTTCTTGTGTTTCAGCCACTGAATGAGTAGTTGGTGTTTGTGTTTCAGCTACGGAATGGGTAGCTGGTTCTTGTGTTTCAGCTACGGAATGGGTAGCTAGTTCTTGTGTTTCAGCTACATAATGGGTAGTTGGTTCTTGTGTTTCAGCTACTTTATTTGAGACAGATGATGTCACAACACCCTGGGCATCTGGTTCTTGTGTTTCAGTGCCCGTGGGTGGAATAGGCAAATATTCTAGCATTTGAGAGGTTAGAGGTGTATGGGGTATTAGTCGGATGGGTTGGGGGTATAGGGTAGTGGAAATAATGGCTGGCCTTGTTGAGGCCCTTGTTCATTTTCTTTGTAAGAAGGGCGGGAAGAAAGGAATTTTCTTTTGTTTACGTGGGGGTTTTTCCTCAGTGATGGGGCAGGGGGAATTATCTGGCTCAGAATCATCACTAAGAATATGAAGGGAAGGAGTGCATGATTCTGGTAAGGTGTGAGGCGAACTTGGTATGATAGGGGGTTTAATTGGACTGATTGGTTCTATAGGCGGGTTGTTAGGTACTTTTGGAGAGTCTGGGGGGTTTTGCAGTTGCTACTCCTGGATATTTTCAGGAATTTCAGCAGCTTCTTGGGGGTCTATAGGAGGGTTGTTTAGTGGAAGGTTTTGTTGGGAAAAACTCTTTTGAATAAGCAGTTGGACGAGACGGTGATGGGTGAGTGAAAGGGCGGGATCTTTAGCCTTTTTACTGTAATGAGACATGTTTTTGAGACAACTGAGCAGATAATAAGGTTATGTTGACCAATATATTATGTCGTAAATGAGATAACAGGAGAAAATCATGCCGGTAGACTACCTGGTGTCGGCCTTCGCAGGTGAGGTAGTGTTTGACGAATTTTGCAACTTCCATCCATGGGGGTGGCAACGAGCTAAGTCGGACACCCTGACCTTTGAATTCAATTTGTTCTTCTGGCAGGAAGAAGTTCTGTTGGGCATTTCGAATGATATGTTTACGGCTGAACATATGAATTCCATTGGTGGGGAGACCCGAAACCTGTGCTATATCCTCTTCTGTTACTGAAATTCAGACCCCTTGAACAATGGAATGGTCTTCCTGAAGGTATTGAGCGAATTGCAGAACCTGTTGTTCATCATACCCCTGGAGTCTCTGAAAATAACTGAGCCATCTCGCCTGCTGAAAAATTTGATAAGCTTCTATATATAGTTCTAACAGGGCTGTTGTGGCAGGTTCGTATCGTAGAACAGAGCCTCCCATAGCTACCAGCTCGGTAAAATACACCATCAAAGAGTTTGAGTAACAGCTTCTGCACAGAGTGAGTTTTCCGAGTGAAGGTATGCAAATGGTGGTGAAGCACGCGAAAGGGTAGTAAAATAGGGATGGCGGTGGTGGATTCGTGTGAAATGATGGTATAAAAGGTTTGATATGTCTTCCCCTCCCGTCAAGTGTGGCTAGTAATGATTGCACTCGAGTGGTCATAATGATTTGGAATCTTCTCATTAACTATAGCTTAACTGTATTACATAAAATTTTCATACCTCGCCTTACCTTCTGATTCGTGTTGCAAACAAAATATAATGCCTGTCCATGGTAGTTCTGCAGTCGTCGTGGCAGAGACTTTTGACTTGTTAGATGAATTGTATCAAGGATTTGCTGACTGGAAGGACAAACTATAGTATGAGAGCATAAAATCTTGTGGACAGATAATGTTGAAAAGTTGGTGTTTCAGCAACAGAAAAGAATGGGGTGAAACAATTGCTGGACAGTGTTGTTTCGTTGATGAGAAAATGTGAACTGCTGAGCAATGGTGTTTTAGCAATAGGAAAAACGGGGCGAAACAATTGTTGGATGGTGTTGTTTTGTCGATGAAGAAAGTGAAGAATTGTTAGACTGTAGTGTTTTGGCAATAGGGAGAAGGCGAAAATTTGTTGTGAATGGTGTTTTAGCCATGGGGAAAGTGGTGAAAAGTTGTTGACAATGGTGTTTCAGCAACAGAGGAAAGTCAAAAAGTGCTAAACAATGGTGTTTCAGCAGTGGGGAAAGTGGTAAAAGGTTGTTGAACAGTGATGGGGAAAAAGGTGTGGGTTTGTTGATAGTGGTGTTTCAGCAATGGGGAAAGTCAGTGGTGTTTCAGTAACGAAGAAAAAGCAATGGGTTGCTGACAATGGTGTTTCAGCAACAAAGGAAAGTCAAAAGTGTTGAACAGTGGTGTTTCAGCATCGGGAATGTTGATACTGAGAGGGGGGTGAATCAGTATCAAGTACA
>ML807279.1:36486-60954 GCA_009831015.1 Picea engelmannii
TCCATTTTGGCATACCAAGCTCGGGGAGCTTGTTTAAGACCATAAATAGATTTCTTAAGGCAAAAAACAAGGCTAGAGTCATTCTGGACATATCCAAGAGGTTGTTCCATGTAGATGTATTCTTGCAAATCTTCATGCAAGAAGGTGGATTTAACATCCATCTGATGGACCTCCCATTTATGTGAGGCAACAAGGGAAAGAACAAGGCGAATGGAATTCATTTTGGCTACAGGGGAAAAGGTTTCATTATAGTCAATTCCTTCAACTTGGGAAAATCCTTTGGCAACTAATCAAACTTTATGTCTTTAAACACTTCCATCTGATGCATACTTAGTTATGTAGACCCATTTACAAATGACAATTTTTCTTCCTTTTGGAAGAGGTACAAGATCCTAAGTATCGTTGGCCATTAAAGAATGATACTCTTCATTCATTGTCGTATCCCAATCAGGATGAATTGAAGCTTCTACAAATGTCTCTCGATCATGAGTCTCTGAAACTTGAGCCAAAAGAGAAGAGGCTCGTTGGAACTATGAACGTGTCTGACACTGATATGAAGGATCACCGACAAGATCACCAAATGCTTCTCGTGTTGAATGAACCCAACTAGGAAGCTGTCGAGTTGGTGTTGGTTCATGTTCAAAGGACTCATCTGGAGGAAGGTGAGGAGGCGGAGGTGGATTTTCATCCTCACTATCATCATTTGAAGAAGAAACCAGAATAGGAACAGAAGAAGGCACAAACGTCGAAGATGGCTTGCAAGCTAAAGAAGGCACAATCGTCGAATTAGGCTTGCAGGCCAAGATATTTTCATGAAATTTAACATCTCTTCTAATAATAATTTCATTACAACATGGTTGAAGAAGTCTATAACCTTTGACATCTTCATAATAACCAACAAATATACACTTCTCACTTTTAGGCTGAAATGCTTTCCTTTTCTCATTAGGAATGTAAGCCCATGCTACACTGCCAAATACATGGAAGTGACTTACATCTGGTTTAATTTTAGTCCAAGCTTCTTCCAGTGTTATATTTTTAAGAGCCTTTGTGGGAGTGTGATTTACATGTAATTTGCAAAGTTGATTTCTTCCGCCCAATACTTTAGTCTTAATCCCTTAGATTGAATCACACAATTAGCCATTTCTTTTAAAGTGTGGTTCTTTCTCTCAACAACACCATTTTGTTGTGGTGTATATGGAACAATGTGTTGCATTCGGGTGCCCTGTGTAGTGCAGTAACTTGTAAAATTATTGTTCACATATTCGCCTCCATTATCTATTCTTAACTTTTGAATGTGATGTCTAGATTTCTTTTCTACAAGGGCCTTGTAGGCCAAAAACTTGTCCAAAAAATCACTCTTAAGTTTTAAGAAGTAAACCCAAGTACGTCTGGAAAAGTCATCAATGAAAGCTAAGAAATACTTTCACCCAGAAAAAGAAGGAGAAGAAAGCGGACCACATAAATCACTATAAATAAGCTGCAAAGGGCCCGAGGCATGCCAAGAGGCACGTTTGTAAAAACGGTCCTGATGATGTTTTCCAAGAACAAAACCGATAAAAACACCATCTATGCATGAAACAAGAGGAAGACTAGTCACCATTTGTTTATTACATAGTTGTTGCAATGAGCGATAATTTAGATGACCAAACTGCTCATGCCAAATTTTTCTCAAGTCATCGTTATGAGCAACAAAAACTGATGAAAAAGATGATGAGCCAAAATTTTCAAACTTGTACAACCTGGTAATATCATCAACAATTCTAGTTGCAAGAACATGCTTAGGATATTTTAGGTCCTTGATTACAACTTGGTGAGGTGAAAACTCTACGATTTTACCTTCACCTGAATGAGTGATTTGATATACTGATAGAAGGTTACAGGAAAGACTTGGAACACATAACACATAATTGAAATGAGTGTTTTCTTCTTGAACTGTTCCAGATCCTTCAACACTAAGAGATCTATCATCACCAACAAATATTTTCTTGGTGTTACA
The DNA here is from genome assembly GCA_009831015.1 of Picea engelmannii. Classification (NCBI taxonomy): domain Eukaryota; kingdom Viridiplantae; phylum Streptophyta; class Pinopsida; order Pinales; family Pinaceae; genus Picea; species Picea engelmannii. The sequence goes on from ML807279.1 coordinate 38,486, forward strand.
TTCATTTAGAGCAGAAAATATGTCTTTATCCTTAGCCATATGATAAGATTCTCTAGAATCAATAAGCCACTCATAAGAATAATAAGTAGAAGTTGTGTTAAAAGAAAAACCAGAAGTAGAAAGTGCATGTCCAAGAGAAGAAGAAGAAGTAGTAGAATCGATATTGCTGTTGTGCTTCTTCATCATTGCTTCTAAAGATGCCATCTTCTTGAAACATTTGGATGCATCATGGCCATCTTTATCACAAAAGTTGAAATGTCTATCAGTCTTCTTACTTTTATATTTTTCTCCTTTATCACCATTAGGAGTGGAAGCTATCGGACTGGGTTTGGGACCCTTATATTTTTTTTTTGTTGTGGTGAGGATGTTGCTTCTTGGGATTCTTGGGTTTATCTTTCTGATGGACGGCTAAGGCTTTGTTACAGGTACCTGCAATGTTGATCACTCCAAGTTGTATAATCTTATCTTTCTCTCTAATCAAAGCATCACAAAAGTTCTCAAGACTGAGTTTTTCATAATTTGTCCCTAGAGCCTCTTGCATGGCATAAAAGGTAGATACAAACACAGAACATGCACTACCTAGCTTAGAAAGAATAAGATAGATGTAACGATCTTCTTCTATCTTTATCTTACATTCTTCACATAAAGTTCTGAGTGTTTTAAACTTAGATAGATAGTCTTCAATGCAAGAAAAATCATTTGGACTTAAAGTCAGTACTTGATTTTTTAACTGTTGTGCTCGAATAATATTGTTTTTATCAAACACATACTCAATCTTGTCCCAAGCTTCTTTGGGTTGATCAATTGATTGAAGGTGGAAGCTTAAATCAGGAGAGATGGACATTCTAATTAATCCACGTGCTTCGTCATTCCTATTATCCCATTTGACTTTCTATCAACATCAGTGGGTGTTGTTTCCTTTCCCAAGGTAATCCGGTACAAGCCTTTACTTCTTAATAAATCCTCCATATGGGATTTCCATTGGAAGTAGGTGCTGGTAAGCAATAAATTACTTGTAGAATCCATATTAAATATGAACATAATATGGATTTAAAAACTAAAACTGATGAGTTGGATGGAAATATCTCGAAAAGTTAAGCGGTTTTAAAAAAAATGGCACTGAAAATAGACTTCGGATGCGAGAGTTACACCCATTTTAAAAATGCATAAATGGTAACCAAAGGACCACGTGGTGGTGTAAGTTGCTTTATGAAGTGACCCACTTTTATAAAGAGAAGTGGGGATCACTTTTACAATGAAGTTACTTTATAAAATAAAAGTTGCATGGAAAATAAATAACTCTAAAATAAAATATTAAAGCTACTTATAGTGATTCACTTTTATACTTGAAGTGAAATACACTTTACAATTTTAGCATGAACTTTTTCAAAAAAAGTAACAAAAGAGAGACTTGAACTCAAGACCTCTTACTTAATAAGACAAATTTTAACCAAATGGTCTAGAAAAACATATTATATTGTTTAGCAAAAGGATTGTGGGTGTTGTTGTTGTTGTGGAAGACGACCTTGGAGAGCGTGTTAAAAAAAACTCTTTTCACACAAAAAAAAAAATTTGTTTCTCAATGACAACAAGGGTTAGATCTCGGTTAGCTTACCCGAAAGATGCACCTTTTCCTATATGTTTCTGATTTGTCGAGATTGCATAGGGAGCAGGGCAAATATTATACATAGATCCAAAAGAGTAGCAACACGAAAATAAATATTATAAAACCAAAATAATACTCTACAAAAATTTAAAAAATGCGTATGCAGGATTTATACCTCTGGATCTGACTGAAATGGAATTATCTTGGGCAAAAAAAAACCTTTTTGAGTGAAACGAAAAGTGTTCCTCACTGAAATGAGCATTCCGGACGCAATGGAATAGTCCTCTCAACCTAGAAATATACAAAAATAACATAAAATGGAGATGAGGCAACTCGGCTTCACGATCTTGATCTACAACATAAGCGGGTCTTCAAACAGGCTTTGATACCATGTTCGAAAACATAGGTATTCCAATAGAGGATGACCATATTCAGTAACCACTCACATAATAAGATCAAATATCATCACATTGATGTTTTGATGTGGTAAAACCCCTACGGGGAAACATCCACGGCCCCAACAAACATGACCACTTGGAGCAGTTTATTAATGCAAAAGAAAAATATTACATAGGGATTTTACAAGAGAGTTTCTGACAATCAATCATCGACAAATGACCCTCCATGCTCTTTAAATAAATATCATGGACCAATCGGGTGTTAAGCCATGGATCAATGGTCGTTAAGATCGAGGAGAATATGAACCGTCGGATAACTCTATGTCTGAAACATATCGTGGTCGTCAGATTTCCTAACTACAAATGCATACTAAAGAAACACACTAAGAAACACACTTTTACCTAACGAAACATTAGACTAAGTAGATCTTAACTAACTAATAAGTGTCTAAATATCCTAACAAAATAAAACCTCTTTCATTTTTAGATATTCTGTGAAGATTCTAACTGTTCAATCTTCACTACTAATACATAAAATAGACTGTAAAAACTCAATCAACCACAACATTCATTCACAAAAATCCTTTTGAAAACACATGTAGTCAATAAGTGAGGTTAACAACCAAAATATAATTCAGTTGTAACATTTTCATAATCACATAAATTTCTCAAACTATCTTTAGTAGAAAATTGATTTCACATTGCTTTGAAAAAAATTATATAATATCTTTGAACTCAACATTTGCAAAGAATTTGGAAAAATTATTTGTATATAAAGATATAAATTGTTGAAGGGTGTGAAACTTTTCACCCAACCATATGCACAACTACATGTGTTATCTCTATAGCTGGCCACGCCCTAGCCAGAGTATGATTCCATGAGGGGAAATTCTTTTACTTAACATATGAGAAAAGCTGAAGGTTACTCTCCTTCACCTATAGGAACTTAGAAAGTCAAGTATTCAATGCACCAAGCAAGGAATCCTGATCTTGCCTCAAAGAGCCACAAAAACTAACATACACACCACAAGGGAGGCATTTCACTGCCCAACAGTTCCTCAATGCCATCCCCTCTCAATTCCTTCTTGTTTTCTCAGTCAATCACTCAAAAATTAGCAGACCCATTTATTAGCTTGATTTGTAGATAGTTTCTAGTGCTTCTTGCACCCACACAAAATATTTCTTCACTTCACTCTATTTGCTAAGAACCAAAAGAGTTTCTCACTCTTCTCCACTTAGATTTGGTCCCTAGACTCCACTCTGTGTGTCCCCTCTTCTCTGCCCACAATTTTTCTTATTTTTCCTCCCTTCTACAGTATGTTTTTTTGGCTCAAATCCACATATGTGTGGGTCTGATAAGAAAATTCCAAATGGTTACTTTTCCCATTCTCTCATTAATTTATGAGGAGGACCACCCAACCACCAGCTTGACTGGTAATTAAATTTTCTGGGACAGAGGACAATTTTGGGTTTGAACATTTTTAATTCAGGAGAGTACTACCTAGCAGGGGTCATCTCAACTAATAATGGTTCCCCTCACCATTCCCTCTCATGGAAGTATAACCTGTATAGGTAATACTCTTCAACAATTATTCATCATTTTCCTTTTTATATTAATAATAATAAAAAAACCATCACATTCTTTAGCAAAGGTTCATCATCTTTCAAAATTCACACATAATATGTCTATCAATAGTCTTTGGAAATAATAACAATTATATTTACAAAATGGGGGAAACATGGGTATTACAATCCCCTCCCCCTCAAAGGAACCTTGCCCTCAATGTTCTATATGTTATTGTGATCTCTATGTACATCAATGAACAAAAATGGGTAGCCATGTTTCATGAAATCCTCCATTTCCAATGTAGCTTCATATAGACCAAAGTGTTTCCACTGCATCTTGACATGTACAATGGTTATGTTCCTGAATGGGATCTCTTTCATGTCTAGTATACATTATGGTTCTGGAAGAAACTCTCCCTCTAGTTCCACCTAGATAATAGACCATTCAATTATATGAATAGAATCATGTACATATTTCTTCAGTAATGAAACATGGAAAACAATATGCACTTTCACTATGGGAGGCAAAGCTAATATATATGATACAGGTCCCACTCTGTCCAAAATTTCAAAGGGTCCACAAAGCCAAGGTGCCATATTAGAACAAGTTTCCATTTTCAAGGAACTTCTTTTGGGTCTGATTCGGAGATACACATGGTCCCCTACTTTGAACTCTTTAGGATTCCTATTTTTGTCTGCATAACTCTTCTATCTATCCTGAGCTATTTTTAGTTTTTTTTTTTATCTGAATTACTTATTGCTCCATTTATTTTATCATGTATGTCCCGAGTGTAACTTTTTCCATAGGGTTATCCCAACTAATTGGAATGTTGCATTTTCTTCCATAGAGAGCTTCAAAAGGACTCATTTTCAATGACTTATAATAGCCATTGTTGTAGGCAAATTCTACCAGTGGTAGGTATTCTTCCCATTTCTTGGATTGATGCATCAGATTCATCCTTAACATGTTCTCCAATACTTGGTTTACCTTCTATGTATGTCCATCGGTTTGAGGTTGGTAGGCTATACTAAATAAAAATTTAGTCCCAAAACCAACAAACGGAGACTTCCAAAAATTTGAAGTAAATTTAGCATCTCTGTCTGATAAGATTTCCTTAGGTATACCATGTAGCCTAAATATTTATTTCATGAAAATATTGACAATATTTATTTCCTTGAAGTTGATTTTATAGGGATAAAGTGAGAATCCTTGCTCATCTTATCCACAACTACCATAATTTCATCATTATGTTTGATTGACTTAAGTAATCTTGTGATAAAGTCGATGTAGATGGTTTCCCATTTCCATTCTGGAATTGGGAGAGGTTGCAACAGCCATGTTGGATGCCTATGCTCCACCTTAACCTATTGACATTACAATAATCCAGGTGGATATTAGTGGCCACCCACCTCCTCCAACTGGCTCACATATAGTTTCAATCTTGGCAATTACAGTTTTCATCTTGGTAGTTTTTTCTAGCTTTTCGGGTCCTAAACATCTGGGACCGTTTTGAGGCCCTAAAAAACATTTTTTGGGTCCACCACAATCATACAATGGTGTCAGAGTGTGATGATATAATGTGTATTCCTCGAATAGACCTTTCCAATGGGATATAGTGCACCTAAAATGAATATCATATGCAGAAGTTACAACCCCGAGAAGTTGTTGTATCAACTTACCCCATCGGGGCCCACATGATTTTTGGCGCTTCATCTCCTAGGGTTAGGTTTTTGGATGTCTAGGGTTTTCTGATTACTTCTTGATGCTAAAAATGCCTAGAGGCCTCATTTTAATGTGCTTGGTTGAATGTGCATAGTCATCACATCTCTTCTCAGAGATTAACTACCACCATTCAAGCAAGATTGTTTCAATATGCACTTTACAGTTTCAACATATTTCTTTATTGAATAGAAGTTAAGTTTCATTGTATCTTTGTTATTGTTCTCTATATATCTGTATTAATGTTATAGATCTATGTTTCATTTTGTTCCGCTCATAAATATGGATTAGTGGTATCAGAGCAGTCTGCTCTTCATTTGTTTCTTTGTGCATGTCCCCAATGAGGTCAGAGTATAAGCAGTTGGGACTTGAACTAGTAGAGCCTTTGTAATATTGGCCTCTCCAAACCCGATGACTTCCCATGGAGGAAGAAAAGAGAGATGATGGGGTAGAAGATCCCTTTAAAAATTTTCTTGAGGAATCTCTCTCGTGACAGAGGAACGAGATGATTGATAATTTTGCGCAAATCCTTCGACAAAAAAGGTACAAATCAATTTTGATATTCCTATATTTGAAGGTCAAATAGATGCGGATGATGTAGAAAAATTGTTAAAACTTATAGAAGGGTATTTTTCTATCCATAAATTTTCCAATAGAGAAAAGATTATATTTTTTCTTCTTAAGGTCGTCCCCCATGTTGAAGATTAGTGGGAGACTTTGTGTGAGAAAAGGAAATAAAGGGATCTACATTATTTGTAGTAGCACCCACTTGGGGTTCTTTCAGGGATGCTATTAAGGAACAATACTACCCTGTTGGAAGTTATGATGACTTATATACAATATGGACCACACTGCGGCAGGAAAGGGACCAAACAATACCAAATTTCACCAATGTCTTCCATACCTTGTGCACCAAGATGGGTATCAAAGACTCTAAGAGACATTTGGTGCTCAAATATTACAACAATATGCATAGATACATCTAGACATAAATGGATTTTATGTACATCTCATCCTTGGGTGTGGCCTATCGATATGCTGTCAAAATCGAGAAGAAGCTTAAACAAAATATGCAACAATTTGGGTATGTGAACCCCTCACAACAAAAGAAGGGAAAAGGCAGCCCGAACCTATAGAACAAAGGAAAGAACAATGATGGATAGCCTTAGGAAAACCATTCTAAACTACAAACAAGGAAGGACAATGTGAAGACACAGAAAGACAATGGGAAGTCGTGTGATTTCCATAAGAGCCCCTGACATAACATTGTTGAATGCCACTCAAAGTAGTAATTAGTGGTCGAGGTGAAATCCTTTGAATCAGATGTGGGCTCTGACTCTGAGTCAGATCCAGAAAAAGGGAGATAGATCATTGATGCAAAACCCAGTGCCACCATTTCTACCACCAATGTCCATCCCGATGAACCTGATGAACCAGAGGAAGGTGAGCGCCTCTTTCATTCACAAATGTGGGTGAAGGGTACTATGCTACACTTCATTGTTGATAGAGGTATCCAGAAGAAACTCATCTCTTTGGAGGTCATCAAGTGGTTGGATCTATTGACAACACCATACCCATAGTCATACACCATCGAATGAATTTGCCAAGGGATCAATCTCCGCGTCAGCCAACAGTGTCGCTCAGTCTATGACATCAAGACCTTCAGAGATGAGGTATTGTATGATGTTTCCTCCCTTGAAGTTTGTGATGTTCTTTTGGGCCAACCTTATTTATGGAAACGTCATGTTGTATATGAGTTTAGGCCTCGTAGTGTTATTATTACTTTGGACAGGAAATTGTACATGATACCCGAGGTAGTCCCACCTACTTCCATTTCCTTGATCTCTACCAAGAAATGCAAGAAGGTCATCTATCAGACCGATAAGTTTTTCATCTCCGTGATTTGCGCTCAAAGTGAGTGGAAGGTTGCAACCACATCCATGGCCTCTGTGACAAGTCTCTCCAAGAAGCAGAAGCAAGTAGACAAGGTTGTGGAAGAATACAAAGACATCTTCTCCTCACCCACTAGGGTACCTCTGCACTGCTAGTTGAAGCACTCAATCGATCTAACCCCAAATGCACCGCTACCCAATGGGTCAGTCTATCACTACTCTCTTTCAGAAAATGAGGAAATCAAGTGTCAAATCCAAGAGTTGATAAAAAAAGGGTACATCAGACCAAGCTCATCACCTTGTGGAAGCCCAATAATTCTTGTGCAAAAGAAATATGGGACCTGGTGACTCTACATTGATTATTGGGCCCTAAATAAAATCACACTCAGGAATCAGTACCCAATTCCCCGAATTGACAATCTCCTTGACTAGCTCAAGGGGGGGAAATAATTCAGTAACATTGATCTAAAGTCTGGCTACCACTAGGTCCCAATAAATGACATTGATGTATGGAATATTACCTTCAAGTCCAAATAAGGTCTTTTTGAATGGATGATCATGCCCTTTGGCTTGATAAATTGCCCAACAACTTTCATGAGGATGATTGTTGATATCTTGCATCCTTTCACCAATTATTTTTTGGTGGAGTATTTGGATGACATCCTCATCGTCAACAAGAGTTGGGTGGAACACTTGCAACATATTCAATAGGTTTTTCACACTTTGTGACAACACAATCTATATGCAAATTTGGAAAATTTCTCCTTCGACATTAATAGGGTCCAATGCCTAGGATGAATTGTTGATGAGAATGGGGTGCATGTCGATCTAGCCAAGATCCAGGTCATCTGTGATTGACCAACCTCGATCACACTCACTAAGCTTCAGAGATTTTTGTGCCTTGCCAATTTCTATCATAGTTTCATGTTGGTATTCTCCCACATTGCATGGACCCTTAGCCAAATGACCAGGGGTGGTGGCAAGGAAAAAATTTTGTGGGGCCAGTCACAATAGAAAATGTTTGATTATTTGAAGCAACACCTGTGCTCAGCCTCGAAGCTCTCATTACCCAACCTATAACAACTTTTTGAGATTGAAACATATGCTTCAGACTATGTTGTGGGCACATTTCTCACTCAGCATGGGCATCTTGTGGTATATCATAGTGAGATGTTATCAGATACCATTTGTAATTACCCCACTTATGACAAAGAAATGTACTCCATTGTACAAGCTTGTCTTCGGTGGAGGCATTACATTCTCAAGAAGGAGACAAGAATCCACACTGATCATAATCCTTTGCAGTTCATGTAGACACAAGGAAAATTGTAGAATGACCTCCATCATAAGCGGTCCACATACTTGCAACAATTCCATATCAAAATCAAGTATAAGAGAAGGAACACCAACCACATCACTGACTGCCTCAGTTGACCTCCAGTTGCAGCACTAACCACAGTGATATACTCCTACAGACATGAGACCACATAATGGCCCCAACTCTATGAGAGAGATCCTGAATTTTCCAATACCTACCATATGTTGGGCACAGACACAACTGTCACTCATTTCCATCTTCAGGATAGGTTGTTGTTCCATCTGGGTCATCTCTACATTGTTGATGATTAAAATCGCAATGATTTTTTTCCCGCAAAGTGTTGCTAAAGCCTATTATTATTAAAGCTAAATAATACTAGTAGGGGGACCCCCTTGTAGATTGGAGATCAGGTATGGTGCTTATTTTATGTTGTGCTACGGTTCGACACTGCTTACATGGTGATATAATCTTGTTTTATTGGTGATGGATAAGGCATGTTCTATGATTTTCATGTTGATCTAGGTTCAAGTTTTATTTCACAATGGCCTATGTTATCCTTGTTATCATTTCTATCTGTTATTGTATCTATTACTAGGAGACCTGCACAATAGACATGTTAGCAATGACATATACGAGCAATGGGAAAGAAATGAAAAGCAATGTTACAAATGCAAAGAGAAGAATTTAAATTATGCTACTCTACATGCATTAAATTTTAATGGTCATAGCTTGACATAACAATAGGCTAGTGGTTATGCAATTTGATTGAGTTATATGGTTAATATACATATGGTATGTTTTGGAAGGATACGATGTGGGTGGCGCATATGAAAAGGTGATATATTAGGTCATATGTAATGGTGATTATGTTATGGCATAAAGTTTGGGATGGGCCGCGCTATTGGTTTTAATGGGTGATGGTTTCGATACATGGTTTGATCAATGGTGTTAATGAAAAGATTGTTGGCATGTACTAAGGAGTTAATGGACTGTGGGTGGAGGCGATGTGCAATTACTACACGTCACCCTTACTCCTTCCATTGGCTGCCACCCTAGTCAGGCTATTTTTCAACCTTGTTGTTGTGGTTATGCTCCGATTTTCAAGCAGGGAGGAACCACTTGGCCAACTCACGTTTTAAGGTGATTGGATTACATGTATGTCCTTTTTTGTCCATCCATGAGTCTGCTCTATTTATGAAATGGATATTGGCTCAAATGTATGGGTTGTGCTTTCCTTAAGTATTGAAACTATTTAAAATTGTGATTTTTGGAATGAAGCATGATGGTTTTCTTTGCAATAAAGTTGAAGTCATAGTGTTATTGGTCATCCTGGGTGTTAGCAGCCATAAGGGCTCTCTATTATCCTTGTTGGTTTAGTTGGAGGGATTTTTTTTTGTCTTGGGTGGGTGTCTTTCTTCACACATTCGTATCACCTTACCCAGTCTTTCACTTTTATGGGGTTTAATGGTTGGAAGCACCTTGGTCACTGCACTTTGTTCACTTGGGCATTGGTTTGTTTTCATCACTAAAGGTCGCGTAGTGGGTTATTTTGTTCTTTCTCGACCCTGTTTTCACCTCATCGTTGTGGTTGTTTGAATGGAGAGCCACAAGGGTTATACCCTGCGTGTGTTAAGTGTCATTACCAGGCCAAATTGGAGGCTCACTCCTCTATTATAGCCTCTCCTATCACAGGCTTTCGTTACCATGTCCGTGAAGTAAGTTGTGGTGTTCTCTATGTATGCATCATTGGCCTTAGAGGTTTCACCATTGAAAGGAGTCGACTCTATCTTTCCCTGTGTTGGCCATAGAGAAAACACTTAACTCCTCAAGTCTGAGGGTTGTTAGAGAAGACCATTGTGGCATGTCAGGTTTACTATTGGTTATTATGGATGGTTCTAGTTGTTGAAAAAATTGAGTACAGGATCACCCAATTGGTTATGTGACAATCGAATTGGTTTTGATATCTATTCATTGCCTGTGTTATTACAATGGATAAACCCTACATGGTTAATCGGATAGATCAAATATACAGTCACTCTCTTGTGTTTGATAACCCAACATTGTTTTAATTGAGAAAGTCACAGCCTTGCTTCATGTCGATGTGTGGGTATGTGTGGTTTCCACAACATGTTAAGTCAGTTGTTGACTATTATGAAAATCCAAGTAATAGGCTCAACATTGAATTGGTTGATTGGTTGATACACAATCACTGCCTTTTTTCACTAAAGATTATTTGGATGTTAAACTCGCATTGGTTAAAATTGTTAATGATGTTCCCACATAATTCATTTGTACGTGTGGTGTTCCTACACCATGAATAAATGGTCATTGTAACTATGATTTTTTTTTGGGCGAAATGGTTATTGCAACCAGGATGACTGTAGCAATTCCATCCACTGTATGCGTTATGGTTATTTGATTGCGTCATTAAGGATGAGCCTGAGTTTTACACAACATGGTTGATTTCAATTTGATTAATTTGAAGCAATACTGTATTAGATTGATAGCTTGACACGCTGGGTTGAGTTAATACAGTGACTGTGTGTTTAGAATTGTCAAATGGGAATGTTGCATTGTGGTGTTTTGGGTGGTTTCCCATTGTGTATGAACTGGATATTTTGGGTTGTGCACTTAGAGATAGTCGCATAATTTTAAACGTGGCCTTGTTGCAATTCGATTATTTGTATTATGAAGTCAGATATGCTTTGTTGCCTCATTGTGTTGAATGAATAACCCATCATTTAAAAAATTTAGAGTCAAGAAAAATTTGGACCTATACAGTTACAGAAATGAAATTGTGTTTTGTTGAATGGTTGTATATTTCCTAGTTTAGTGTGAGTTGAAATGGTGATTGGTTATTTGGGTGTTTAAATGACAGGTCAGGATCTTTGCAAAATGGATATGGATCATTGTGTTGAATGTCCATTGGGTATGTTAAATGAATTTCATGCATAGTGACGGGCACGAGTGTTGTGACAGTATGACCACAATGCAGTTTAATTATTAAATAAATGTAGAGACATAATCGAGCATGATTTTTATGCTCGCATTTGATGAGCAAAGTGAAAGTAATTGACTGTGTATTTATTTGGAAATTGCTTATGGATAAATGGGGGAAAACAGAGCTCCCCTACAGATTGTTGTGGAATGCTTACTGTTTTGATTGATTGTCACTGTGTAAATATTTGGTTATGAACAGTGAACTAGTTAGTACACAGTAGTTGTTATTGGATCACAATGGTCATTTGGTTGGTGTATTTCCTTTTTCATAATGGTTATATGGATTACTTAATTAATTTATGAATGGTACCCACTCTCATTCCCCACCATTATTTCACTTTTCGCTAATTACAACCCCATCGCCTTCCCACATTCATTTTTCACTCCCTGTTCTAAAATTGATTACAATCAAGAAAATATTTGTGTTGAAGCAGTTGGCAATAACAGTGTCTTGGTTGTTACAATGATGTTTTCTTTGGTTTGCAGTTGATTTTTTTTGTCTTTGAGCAGTAACCGTATTTGTTTCCCCCTTATCATATCATGTTTCACTCAATACAAACCCCTCACATATCCCAGGACCCTTTATTCACCCCCTACTCATTGATAAACAGTAAAACAATTTGTATGGATTGGATTGCATGAGTCTGATACATTGTTGAGCCAAATCCGTTTCATATTTTTAAGAGTTGTCATGTATGGTTATTTAAAAGATTATTTTCTAATCAATCATGCATGCAAGAATGATTTTTTTCAGCCGAGGTAGCCATGGTCGAGGAAATAGAGGGAGAGGAGGGAAGCATAAACATACTAAGGTTTTCTCTTTGATTTTATGCTGAGATAGTTCAGTTTTCATTCATTCCTTAATTTATCCAAGCCTAATTCTTTTTGTGATAGCAGGGTCTTATTGTAGACAACAAGATTCGGGGTTGAATCACATCCTTCAAACACTTGTTTTTAAGAGGTGTTGATCTATTTTTGATAGTCTGTGTAGACTTGTCTATTTGTGAATTAGTTTTCATGACTGACAAAGGCTATTGTGCAGAGTCAAGTGGGAAGCAATCTGTGGCAAGCTGATCCAACCTTTAGATTTCAGTTTTTGATTTTTTGTCGGAGATCCTTTTGTATGTTCCATCAGGGATGTCTAAGTTTGACTTTGGTCCTAAATTTTTGCATGAACTTTTGTAAAAGAATGACTCTTTGGTGAATTGGAATGAAATAAAGGATTTCTTTGTCTCATCTATCTTTATTATCATCTTGGTGAATTTACTTCTCTCTTTACATTTATTTTAGCAACTGTTATGTTCAGAAAATTACATAAAAAGTAAATTTCCAGCAAGCTTTTTATTGATAAAAGACTAGCCTAAGAACTTGTAATTAATACTTGTGAGTTAGGATGTTACTTTTGTTGGCTATAAACATAGGGTGTTATTCCTGTCTATTTTTCTTTAGCCAAGAAAAATCTAAGATCATTTCATATCTTTTCCTCAACATTTATTTGGCAACCATACTGGGGAGATCTTCAATATCTCTCTTGTTAATTTTTATACTCGATTTTCATCGATACATCTTTGTTTTTCTGAAATTGATTCTTGGACTATTTTATTCTTAATGATTGTTCCTGTTGCAAGGCAGCCCAATATTGAGTCTGGTCTTCAAGATCAGACCAGCATTGCTTTGAATCTATTTAAAACCATCTTAGACACTACCAACACCCGTGCTGAGCTTAACCATTCTTGGGCAACAATTTAACAAGATATTAGTGCTCAAGAAAAATTGGAAGCTAGATGTAGACAACCTATAAATCAACAGTGACCCCTTTTGTTTCTTCAAGTTTTGGCCTTTCTTTCATTTCCTTAGACTCTCCCGCTTCTAGAAGAAGAAGAGGCTTGTCACCTGAAATCAATCCTATTGCTTAAATAGGAAGAAGAAACATTGTGTTATCTTCCCAAAAAAGTGATATAAGGAGAACTTTATCTGATTCATCCAGTTCATCTTTCTTTCCCTCATCTATCATCCATAGGATGGCATCTAGTGGTGGCTCTGATGGCATTAGAAGTGCTCCATATTCTCAATATTCATCATCATTAGTGATTGGTATCTTATATAGCCACCATATCCCTGTACAATCTACCACAAAACCCACCAAAGTCATTAAAGAGTATGGGATTTTTCAGTTTGAAGAAGACACCACAACCACACCATGGCATGTGTCCTCTCCTCTTTACCTAGCACTTGCTACTCATCCACTTCCAAAATTTAAATTTCACTTTCCTAGGTTTTCAAGAAATAACATTGTCAGTACAAAAGAACACCTGGTGGCATTTTCTAGTGCTTGTCATAACATAGGGGCTAATGACAATGATACTTGCATGCACTTATTCATAAATTCCTTGGAAGGAAAGGTTGTGGCTGACTTCTTTGACCTTCCTCCTAAGATCCCATCTGCTTGGGAGGAGTTAATCTATTAGTTCAGATCTACTTATGGGCAATCCAAAAGTCCAGCCAAGAAGTTAAGGGTGTATAATAAAATTACCTATAAGGATGGTGAGACCACCAATTCCTTCAACTTGCATTTCACCAAGTTATACAATCAAATCTCTGAACTCATCCGACCTCAGAACCAAGCTTCTTTCATGCATTACTACAATGCATTGTCTTCCCCATACCATCATAGGCTTGAGGGAAAATCCATTGATAATCTTGGTTCCACTCTGCATTCTTGTTTAGAGTATGAAGAACAACTTGAAAGAATTGGCCTTCCCCAAGGAGAATCAGTTAGATAGACGAACATGTCTGCCCTTTTACAGCTAGTGCAAGATATGAATAATAGTATGATAGTGTTTGAGAGGAAAGGAACTATATCCCCTCTCACCCCTGGAGCTTCATTCTCTTCTTCCACCCCCTTTAGAAATTCGTTTGAAAACAATTTTCATCCTAAAGCTATCCTGCCCCAAAGTTGGTGTAACTTTTGCAAGGAACACCACGAAGAAACCACATGTGAGGTAAAGAAGAGTGCCATAGATAAGATATTTGGTAAAAGGCCAGAAGCTACTATTGATGTCCTATATTTTGCAGAGCTAGAAGATGTTATGGTCATCAATACTAGAAACAAAGCCTATGCTCCCAAGGGAAAATTTGATCCTCCCTGTAGGTCTTCTAGCCCGAGCTCATCCTCACCTACTGCTATTGTCCAGGTTCCTAAGGTTCCTGAGAGTCAAAGAATCACTCCCCCTATCCCCTCTTTCAAATAAAATATCTTGAATCAGTTGGCCAACATTAAATAAGATGCAACCCTTCTAGACATGGTTGTCATCCATGAACAACAAATGCATTTGAAACAATTCATGGAAGGAAAAAATTTCGTTGTAGACAATATTTTCGAAGAGGTAAACAAAGAGGATTCTTCTGTAAATAAGTAGGTGTACATAACTTTAGATACCTTGTAAAAGAATCCCCCTTTTTATATTTCTGTAAAGATTATGGATAAAATTTCCCATTGTTGCCTCATTGATGGTGGTTCGAGCCCAAGTGTGATGTCGAATATTATTATGAAAGAGATAGTCTTGTCTTGTACAAATGAAAATGCCAGAAGCATGCTCTCCTATAATAGTCTACAACAAACAACCATAGGCAATATTAAGGATGTAACCTTGGTTTTATGCGCTCATCCTGAAATAAGGACAACCCTCAACATTTAGGTAATTGATATGCATGTAAGAAATTACTCAATTATCTTGGGAAGAGATTGAAAATCCTTAACATGTGGATATCTCTCACTCAACAAGACACATTTATCTGTTCCTCAGAATGTTAAGAACACTATAGTCCTTAGAGATGGAATAATTTCACCCTACATAGAGAGTGTTCCACAATCTAACGTAAACTACATCAAAGAGGACCTAGGAGTGTATTCCATCTTTGTTGAAGAGGATAATATTCCTTTGGAAAGAATTGATTTAGATGATGATGTGTGGCACATGCTCTTTGATGATTCACGCTCTAATGGAGGTAATGGGGTTGGCATTGTCTTGGTTTCCCCTATAGGGAAAATTCATAATTTGTCTTACAAGTTAGAGTTTGTTTGTACAAACAATGTCACCGAATTCGAAGCTTTATTATTAGGCATTGAAAACACCCTTAATATTGGTTGTCGTCACCTTTCAGTTTTTGGAGATTCTAAGATTGTTGTGAACTTGATATGAAAAATGTGCTCTCCTAGCAACAAGTTGATGGAACAATACTCCCAAACTGTTTGGGCACTTACCTCAAACCTTTTATCCTTCAACATCACTCATGTTAAAAGGGAGTTGAATTCAATGGTTGGTCGGTTAGCTATCTTTGTAGCTTCTCCTAATCATCATCTTTTACCTCACAGGCCTGACTATTCTTTTCAATCTCTATATCATCCATATATCCCTGACAATGTAGAATCTTGGCAGGCCCTCCCTAATAATGAGAGAATTTGTGCTTTCATTCAAGATGAACCTTTTAAGCCTGAGGAGATTATATCCATAAAAAACAATAAAATTCCTGAGGGCTTGACTCCTCTTCAGAGTTCATTTTCATTGAGTGATGTAGGAAATAAAGAAGAAAAGAAAGAAGATGAGTTATGAAAGAAGATGGTTGAAACCATGTCCATGAAAATTAGGACACCTGAATCTTCAACAAATGTTAAAATAAATGTCCAATGTTCTGATAAAGAAGAGATGATGTTTGTCGAGCTACTTGATGGATTTCAAAATGGTTTTGCATGGTCTTATGAGGATCTTCGTGGTTTTGATCCCAGTATTATTCGACATACTATGAAACTAGCTAGGCAAGAACAACGACTTGTTAACTCTGCACTGAAAGAAACCTTTCAAAGGGAGTTGGGAAATTTCTTAAGGTCTAGAATTATTTTTTTAGTACACCATGAACGGGTTCCAAATTGGGTACCTACTTCAAAGACCATAGATCGTATTAGAACCTGCATTCATCTTTGCACCTTGATTCAGGCTATTATGAGAAATATTTCTCCCCCCCTCAATATAGGAATAATCTTGCAGCATGTTGTAGAGTTACAGTTGAAGCCCTTACTTGAAATTTTTTTGGGTTACAATAAAATCAAGGTAAAAGGGGAAAATGTTTACAAAACCACTTTTATTAATAATTGTGGTACGATGTCTTACAAATGGCTATTTTTTGGCTTACTTTTTACAAGTACCGCCCTTAAAATACCTATGAACACAAATCTCAATGAATTGTTCAGTCTCCATATCTATCTCAATGATTTAATTGTGTAAGTCAAGGGGCTCATAATTAAGTCAGAATCCCAAGTGTTGGGTCCTTTCCAAATTTCTTTTTTCATGGAAACTAACTCATACATTTTAAAGGAATCACATAAGCAATTTTTTTCCTACATCACTAGCAGTCCTCGCTTGAAATATTGTGAGGGACTAGTGTGAAAAGTTCAAACGCTGATTGGATTCTCTATACATTAGTAGCTTAGCTCTGCTTTCATTTTGCGCTATTTTTTTTTCTTCTTTACAGTAGTTTGATTTCTTCTTTCTGTTTCAAAACTTTTCTTTCCGCTTCTTCATTCTTGTATTTTATTGTTTTTGTTTTAATTTATGCATTTTACTTTTGTCATGATTTTGTTTCCTATAATCTTTTAGTTAATTTGGTCAAGATAGGATGTTGGATCGATTCTACCACAGTGGCACTCCTGCAAGCATTGTTAGTCAATAACAATCAATCTTACACAGCTATTATGATGTCTCCTCTGAAGGAAACTTGAAATTGTTATATATTTCCACTGTTGTCTTGTAGAGAATTCGTTATCTCTCGCTTCTTCTTTCCATTTCTTCATCCATTGAGATTTTAAGAGAAAGTCTATTTTTTTTTTCTTAAAGCGAGAGAAGATCCCGATTGAATGATTATGCATATAGTCATAAAAACCCCTCATACTTAACACTTTTCATGAATTATTCCCAAATTCTCGGTCATCTTTCCATTAAATCCGCTCAATTCCCCCTGTTGCATAATATTCCTGGTTATATCTTCTTGACCTGTTGTTCTTGGTCTGCGAAACCATGAGTTCTAAGTTCTAAATCCGTTGAAAACAAATTTCCCTGTGGAGTCACCAGTTTGTTGACGATTAAAATTGCAACGGAGTTTTTCCCTCAAAGTGTTGCTAAAGCCTATTATTATTAAAGATAAATAATACTAGTAGGCGGGACCCCCTTGTAGATTGGAGATCAGGTCTAGTTCTTATTTTATGTTGTGCTATAGTTCGACACTTCTTACATGGTGATATAATCTTGTTTTCTTGGCGATGGATAAGGCATGTTCTGTGGTTTTCATGCTGCTCTAGGTTCAAGTTTTATTTCACAACGGCCTATGTTATTCTTGTTATCACTGTTATCTGTTATTGGATCTATTACTAGGAGACCTGCACAATAAACATGTTAGCAATGACATATATGAGCAATGGGAAATAAATGAAAAACAGTGTTACAAATGCAAAGGGAAGAATTTAAATTATGCTACTCTACATGCATTGAATTTTAATGGTCACAACTTAACATAAGAATAGGCTAATGGTTATGCAATTTGATTGAGTTATATGGTTAATATACATATGCTATGTTCTGGAAGGATAGGATGTGGGTGGCACATTTGACAAGGTGATAGATTAAGTCATATGTAATGGTGATTATGTTATGGCATAAAGTTTGGTATGGGCTGCGCTATTGGTTTTAATCGGTGATGGTTTCAATACATGGTCTGATTAATGGTGTTAATCAAAATCTTGTTGGCATGTACTAAGGATTTAATGGACTATGGGTGGAGGTGACGTGCATTTACTGCATGTCACCCTTACTCCTTCTGTTGGCTGCCACCCTAGTCAGGCTATTATTCAACCTTGTTGTTGTGGTTATGCTATAATTTTCAAGTAGGGAGGAACTTCTCGGCCAACTCGTGTTTTAAGGTGATTGGATTACATGTATGTATTTTTTTTGCCATCCATGAGTCTGCTCTGTTTATGAAATGGATATTGGCTCAAATGTATGGGTTGTGCTCAGGTGATTGGATATGCTTTTAAGGTGATTGGATATGCTATAATTTTCAAGCAGGGAGGAACCGCTCAACCAACTCACATTTTAAGGTGGTTGTACTCAAGTTTACTATTGGTTATTATGGATGCTTGTGGTTGTTGACAAAATTGAGTACAGGCTCACCCAATTGGTTATGTGAAAATCATGTTGGTTTTGGTATCTAGTCACTGCCTATGTTATTACAATGGATAAACCCTACATGGTTAATTGGATAGATCAAATATACAGTTTCTCTCTTGTTTTTGATAACCCAACATTGTTTTAATTGAAAAAGTCACAACCTCGCTTTATGTCAATGTGTGGGTATGTGTGGTTTCCACAACATGTTGGGTTGGTTGTCGACTATTACGATAGTCCAAGTAATAGGCTCAACATTGAATTGGTTGATTGGTAGATACACAGTCACTGTCTTTTTGCACTAAAGATTATTTGGATGTTAAACTCGGCATTGGTTACAATTTTTAATGATGTTCGCACATAATGCATTTGTATGTGTGGTGTTCCTACACCACGAATAAATGGTCATTGTAACTATGATTTTTTTGGGGTGAAATGGTTACTGCAACTAGGATGAATGTAGAAATTCCATCCATTGTATGTGTTATGGTTATTTGATTGCATCATTAAGGATGAGCATGAGTTTTACACAACATGGTTGATTGCAGTTTGATTAATTTGAAGAACTATTGTATTAGATTGATAGCTCGACATGATGGGTTGAGTTAATACTTTGATTGTGTGTTTAGAATTGTCAAATGTGAATGTTTGCATCGTGGTGTTTTGGGTGGCTGCCCACTGTGTATGATATGGATATTTTGGGTTGTGCACTTAGATATAGTCGCAAAATTTTAAACATGGCCTTGTTGCAATTTGATTATTTGTATTATGAAGTCAGATATCCTTTGTTGACGCGTTGTGTTGGATGAATAACCCATAATTTTAAATGTTTAGAGTCAAGAAAAATTTGGACCTGTACAGTCATAGAAATGAAAATGTGTTTTGTCGAATGGTTGTATATTTCCCAATTTAGTGTAAGTTGAAATGGTGATTGGTTATTTGGGTGTTTAAATGACAGGTCGGGATCTTTGCAAAATGAATATGGATCATTGTGTTGATTTTCCATTGGGTATGTTAAATGAATGTCATGCACAGTGACAGGCACGAGTTTTGTGACAGTATGACCACAATGCAGTTTAATTATTAAATAAATGTAGAGACAGAATCGAGCATGATTTTTATGCCCACGTTTGATGAGCAAAATGAAAGCAATTGACTATGTATTTATTTGGAAATTTCTTATGGATAAATGGGGGGAAAAAAATCTCCCCTATAGATTGTTGTGGAATGCTTACTGTTTTGATTGATTGGCACTGTGTAAATATTTGGTTATGAGTAGTGAACTAGTTAATACACAGTAGTTGTTATTGGATCACAATGGTCATTTGGTTGGTGTATTTCATTTTTTAGAATGGTTATATGGATTACTTAATTAATTTTATGAACAATACCTACTCTTATTCCCCACCATTATTTTTCTTTTTGCTAATTACAACCTCATTGCCTTTCCACATTAATTTTTCACTCCCTGTTCTAAAATTGATTACAGTCAAGAAAAATTATGTGTTGAAGCAGTTGGCAGTAGCAGTGTCTTGGTTGTTACAGTGATGTTTTCTTTGGTTTGCAATTTATTGTTGTTGTCTTTGAGAAGTAACCATATTTTTCCCCCCCTCATCATATCATGTTTCTCTCAATACAAACCCCTCACATATCCCAGGACCCTTTACTCACCTCCTGCTCATTGATAAACAGTAAAACAATTTGTATGGATTGGATTGCATGAGTCTGATACTTTGTTGAGCCAAATCTATTTCATATTTTTAAGAGTTGTCATGTATGGTTATTTAAAAGACTATTTTCTAATCAATCATGCATTAAAGAATGAGTTTTTTTAGCCAAGGTAGCCATGGCCGAGGAAACAGAGGGAGAGGAGGAAAGCATAAGCATACTAAGGTTTGATATTTGAGTTTATGTTGAGATAGTTTAGTTTTCATTCATTCCTTAATTTATCCAAGCTTAATGATTTTTTATTATCGCAGGGTCTTATTGTAGACAACAAGATTTGGGTCTGAATTACATCATTTAAACACTTGTTTCTCAGAGGTGTTGATCTATCTTTGATAGTCTGTGTAGACTTATCTCTTTTTGAATTAGTTTTCATGACTAAAAAAGGCTATTGCGCATAGTCGAGTGGGAAGGAATCTGTGGCAAGCTGATCCAAATTTTAGAGTTCAGTTTTTGATTTTCTGTCGGAGGTCCTTTTGTATGTTCCATTAGGGATGTCTAAGTTTGACTTTGGTCCTAAATTTCTGTAAGAAATTTTGTAAAAGAATGACTCTTTGGTGAATTGGAATGAAATAAAGGATTTCTTTATGTATCATCAGCCTTGATTATCATCTTGGTGACTTTACTTCTGTCTTTACATTTATTTCAGCAACTGTTATGTTCAGAAAATTACATAAAAAGTAAATTTCCAGTAAGCTTTTTATTGATAAAAGACTAGCCTAATAACTTGTAATTAATACTTGTGGGTTAGGATGTTATTTTTGTTGGCTATCAACATAGGTTTATATTCCCATCTATTTTT
This sequence comes from Picea engelmannii, assembly GCA_009831015.1. Lineage (NCBI taxonomy): Eukaryota > Viridiplantae > Streptophyta > Pinopsida > Pinales > Pinaceae > Picea > Picea engelmannii. The sequence goes on from ML807279.1 coordinate 59,727, forward strand.
CTTTAGCCAAGAAAAATATGAAAATGCTTGAGTGAGATCATTTCATATCTTTTCCTCAACATGTGTCACATCAAGTGAGCGAGTGAAGTTGATTTGTGAAGCTAACTACAGTCAGGTGGCAGGACACTTCAACATATAAAAGGTAGTGGTAGTGCTGCAACAACATTTCTATTGGTCAAAACTTCAATAGGATTTCAGAAAGTATATCAAGTTATGCATGGTCTGTGCCATTTCCAAACCAATCATTAAGAAACAAGGCATGTACACCCCCCTTCCTACTCCCGACAGGCCCTAAGAATCCATCTCGATGGACTACATGTCATTCCTTCCTTCAACCAAGAAGGGAAATAACTATGTTTTCGTGGTTGTTGATTTATTTTCCAAGATGGCGATTTTGGTCGCTTGCAAGAAGAGCATCATAGTGGAGGTCACTACTAAGATCTTTTTTGAACGAGTGTGGGTACATTTTGGGATACCAAAAACCATCATCTTAGATCGGTATAGTTGTTTCCTTAGCACATTTTGGTCGATCCTCTGGTCACAGCTAGACACTAAGCTCACCAAATCCATGACCTTCCACCCCAAAACGAATGGCCAAACCAAGGCCATCAACATGATGATCATGCATATCTTGCACATGTACAATTCCAAGCATTTGTGCACATGCGATGAGATTATTCCCTATGTTCAACACAATTACAACATAGCCATACATAGCTCAACCGACCACAACCCCTTTTAGGTGGGGTTGGAATTCCAACCATTGGGTCCCATGGATGTTGCACTACCCATTATTTCCACACAGGAAGAATTGTCCCATGCTCAAAATGAAGCCGAAAAATCCACCTGGTTCATTGAACGAATCCAACACATATTCCAATAGGTTCAAGATATTTTTTAAAAGTCCAATTCCAAGTACAAGTACTGCCATGATCAACACTGGGTGCCACACAAGTTTCAGGTGGGAGATAAATTTTGGTTGCAATTGTAGAAAGAACAAATTACAGGACCCCATCGAAATTTTCATCCACTTCATCATGTACGTTACACCATCACCAAGGCTATGGGTGACAATTATTTTGAGCTCAACATTCCCCCCTTCCTTGTCTTACACCCAGTGTTTAATGTGGACACCCTTATTGGACACCTCAGAGATAAAAAAATGGTTGATACAGACAGATTTCAACCCTAACTACATGGAACATGAATCCAATTATCAGATCATGGA
>ML807279.1:62338-77875 GCA_009831015.1 Picea engelmannii
TTTGGGTTGGTAAAGCCTCCACATTTTCAAAGCATGTACTATGGAAACCAATTCCAAATCACGTGTCACATAATTTATTTCATGCTCATTTAATTTTTTGGATTCATAACATATTACATGTCCTTCTTGCATGAGGACTCCTTTGAGTCCTTCCTTGTAGGCATATGTACAGACAAGGAAATCCTTTTTTGGGTATGCAGTTTTTAGCATAGGTGTATTAGTTAAAAGGTGTTTTAGTTGCTGAAAACTCTCCTCACACTTTGTTGTCCAAAAAAATTTAACTCCCTTTTTTCGAAGGGAGGTGATTGGATGACCAATATTGGAAAACCCCTTTATGAACATTATGTAATATCCCACTAGGACCATAAAGTATATGACATCAACTACATATTTGGGTGTAGGTGAATCCATAATGACCTTAATTTTGCCAGGGTGAACTGCCACTCCTTCCTTAGAGATGACACAACCTAAGTAATGGACCTGTTTTTGAAAGAAGTCACACTTACTAAACTTTGCATAGACTTTGTGCTCTCTCAACACTTGAAGCACTAAGTTGAGGTGCTCTTCATGATATTCCTTTTTCTTAGAATAGATCAAGATGTCAACAATGAACACCAACACAAATCTATCCAAGAACTTGTTGAGAATGTTATTCATCAAGCACATGAAGATGGTTGGTGCATTGGTAAGCCCAAATGGCACCACCATGAATTCATAGTGCCCATATCTTGTCCTAAAAGTTTTTTTGTGGATGTATTCATCCTTAATCCAGACTTGATGGTATCCAGACCTCAAGTCGATCTTGGATAAAATTATAGACCTCTTAATTGGTCAAACAAATAATCAATTCTTGGTAAGGGATACTTATTCTTAATTTTCATTTTGGTGAGTTGTTTGTAGTCTATGCACAACCTGAGTGTGTCATCCTTTTTCTTCACAAACAATGTTAGTGCTCCCCAAGGAGACACTCTAGGCCTAACGTAACCCTTGTCCAACATCTCCTTCAACTATAATTTGATCTCAACTAGCTATGTTGTACTCATCCTATAGGGTGCTCTAGACATTGGCACTACTCCAGGTATAAGTTCTATTGAGAAATCAATGTGTCTTCTTGGAGGTAGACCTGGTACCTCTTCTAGAAACACATCTTTATACTCTCTTAATATGAGGTGGTCCTCTAGGCTTGATTTCTTGTCCTCAACAGAGTTCAGTACTTGTATTGCATACAAAGGATATCCTTTTCTACAATACTTATTCACTTGAAGGGTTGATATTTGTTTCACTGAGAGAGGATTTTGGATTCCTTGTAAGATTCTTTTAGTCCCTTCCTTATCTTCGCATTCCAATGTTTTGTTATAACAATCCAATTTCGCTTTATGGTAAGATAAATAATCCATGCCAATCAACATGTCATAAGATCCTAAAGGGAGTATGTTTAGGGCTTCTTGGGTGTACATCCCATTCATAATGAATTGGCATGATGGTATGACCTATGTTACCTTTCTTTTTGTTCCAGTCGCAAGTTGTGCCATCCATGATTTATCATGATTTACTTGTTGTAGTTTACATTTCTCAACAGTTTGAGGGGAAACATAACTCAAATTAGAACCGGGGTCAATTAAAATAGAAATAAGATGGTTGGAAATCATACCTTCCATATCCACCATTGAAGCTTGGTGATCAATTTGTCTATTATCCAGGGTGGAATAATTTGTGGCATGCTCCTAGCCACATCATTGACTGTGGTAACTTCTTGGATGTTGTAGACCCTCATATTGTCATGTTTCCTATGTGGGAAGTCCCTCAATAAATGCTCTTCTCCACATCCCCAACATTTCAATGGTTCTCTTTTTGTATGATCAATATTTCTTGGGGCTGATCCAAAGGGATTATTTCCACTTTGAGATGGAAAATTATGTTGATACACACTCTTAGTGGGAAGGTGAACATCTTAGATATTTTCCAATAGTTCTTAAAATTTGAGGATTTAAACCCCTTCTTCTTGAATCCCAATTTACTTTTCTTATCCCAATATTTATGAGGTTCTTCCTTGTTCTTGAATTTCTCATAGCACTACCTTTCCTTATTAATAGTGTCTTCTAAAGTCTTAGGTTCATCAAACTCGATTCTATCTCGAAAGGATTTAGGCATCCCACTAATGAATCACTACATTTTCATCTTTTCATCTTTTATATAGGGCACGTACCTCATTAACTCTAGGAATTTGTTGACATATTCATCTATGGTGATTTGTCCCAACTTGAGTTCATAGAAATCCTTAGTATTTTTATCATAGTACCTTTCAAACATGTACTTCTTCTTAAAGTATTTCTCAAATTTTCTCCATGACATCTCCTTCTCATGGATTCCCTTCACATTTCTAAGGTCCTCCAACCAGATAGAGGCCTTTCCATTCAAGTTGAAAATGGCTATTCGATCCTTCAAGTTTTCAGAGTAGTAATGGACTCTGAAGTACTTATTTAGTCCAAGTAGAAATATTTTTCTTATTCCCCCCTTTTAATATCCTCATCAAAACTGGGTAACTTGTGTTTCTTAAACTCTTCAAGGTCATGGCTCTTGGAATGTTTCCTCCTCTTTCTTCTCCTATGAGAATGTAAACTAATATCATTGTTGTACAGTTCCTTGGAGCTATCAACTCCCTCACTAGAGGATTCTCCAAATGAATCCTTGATGTTAGCATGCCTCTTGGATCCATGTTGGGCCTTCTTTGAGGCGATTCTTCTTGTATTGCTACTTTCAGAGCCATGTTTTTGTATCTTAGGTGGGCTCTAGGTTTTATTGGATTGATGTATGTGCACATTACTAGTTGTTGTCCCATGCTGCAATTTCCTTTGTATATCTGATAGGATTTGCAACAAATTGCATTTATTTCAGTTTTCTTTTCTTGTTCTTTTATAAGCATCTCTTTATCTGCTTTAAATCTTTGTAATTTTTCCATGAGGCTTCTTATAGTTTCAAATAAATTAGGAGGGATCTCCACCACTCTCCTTTCATCAGACTCTTATTCTCTATTATGGGATCTCTCTCTCATCTCATGATGTGTTACCATTTCTTTATGCAGTAGTTTTCCTTGTTGTCCACTGAGTGGTTAAGTGTTAATAACAACATTTTTTGTTAGTTAATTATCCACTAATTTATGAACATCACATGTAATTGCTTTTTAAGGTGAAATCAACTTCATCATTTAGCACATAAAAACAACATACAGTTTAGGTTTAAACATGAAACAACAACAAAATGTCCTAACCCTCTTTTCACTAGCAAATTTTTTAATAATCTCTTATGGATACGGTAGGGTAGAGAACAAAATGTCCTAACCCTCTTTTCACTAGCAAAATTTTTAATAAKCTCTTATGGATASGGTAGGGTAGAGTGCCCTCCCCCTTAAAAWWTTTTCCAAGAAAATTTATTCGACTCTTTCCTGAGCCCAAGCAGGCCAAGTGTTGTTTCCTAACCTAATACCACTCTGTAAGACACCCAACCCCCTAAGTACTTTCTAAAGAATGGGGTATCAAATTTTTCTCTTCATTTCCTTATACTCAAATCCAAATTAAAGGCTTTCATCATCTTTTGCTTGTCAAAATATTTCCAATGACTCTAACCATGCTCAAACCTAAGCCCTATATCAAGAGTTATGGCTTCCTAAAGTTTTAGGCCATACATTCAAATCCCCCTCAAGCCCATGTGGAATCCATGTGGTCTACTTGGCACATACGTTCCTGCTGACATGGCTAGTGTGGTGGCACCCACATGGAAATTTATTCACTGAGGTCCCAACCTATCGACATATTGAATCTTGTCGTTTTTTTGCACTCAAATCATCTTAACAATGTTATGATAGAAAATTTTGTGGGGGCTCTGAACCACCAAGATTATCGGCCCACCGAGGTACCGAAATATCGACCCCCTCGACAAACCAATATTCGCACCAACCTCAAGTGCTCAAGCTAGTAGTCTAATTGGCACTTGGGACACACATCCCTACTAAGACTTACTACTTGGTTCATGTTTCCAAATCACTCTAACACGTGGCCCAATAGCCACTCGACATATAGACCAACCATGAAATGCCATGTCATCATAGAATGCAACTACTCACCCAACCAAGTGCAGACACCTGGCCATTTATTATACTCTTATTAAGTTAATAAATCAATATTATCTCGAAATCCCACTACTTAGGATTAATTTATTTTAATCCACGTTATGGATAATTAATCTTCATTAACTTAATATCTCATATAATGATTTTGTTTACTTAAGATAGGTTTAATGGCCTAGTAAATACCAAGTACTTACTTTACCCTGGGAGTATTACCTACTGTTAGCACTGTCATTTTTCAGTTAGAGTCAGTCTTAGTCGAGTCATGGTACGTGTGTCAAAGCGTGTGAGGTCAGGTACCGAACAAAAAATGGGTTGAAGTAAGCAAGTGTCCATTTTTCCCTTGGAGTCGGTAAGGGATGTCAGAATCAAAACATGTGTAAGTGGTAAAGGTATTTTCCCAAAGAGTTGGGTCCTGTCAGAAGAGGAGGTTTTATGTGCCAAAGTTCGAGGAAAGTTGTTAAATAGGAGTCACGTCAGCATATGTAATGACCATCATCAGCTCATTATGAAGTTAGAAAGGATGATAAATCACAACACTCATATCATTTATACTCTCAAGCTCTTATTGGTTGTACTTTACACACTCTGAAGTGTACCCGTCATGCAGATGTGTTGCACAAATCTTCAGCCTACTTTGAAACCTCTCGCCACCATGGATTCAGTGCCCCTTTTCATGATTCCATCTCTCACCCATCTAGTTATAAATGCCAATTTCTCTGTTTGTATTCCATTCACCAACCAATTTTATGCATTGTCTATAATTTTTCTGGCGAGCCCTGAGTTTCTCAATGCGAGGAAGTCAATTGCCATCAGATGTGTCACAAACCTAGGTCAATCAATATTACCGCTTTGGGTTTGTGCTAAATCCAGCACGTGTGTAGAAAAAATACACATTGCATCATGGCGACATCCCACATCACATCAGATTTTTGATGCATTTCATAGGAAGGAGACCATTGAATCTTCCTTTGTTCTTTCACCAAACCCTTCGAGAAATGGTAGACAACGTCTGGGCTGAAGCAAACTAGCTGAAGAAGAAACTATCTCATGTCTCACTAATCAAATTTTTGATATTTTAGGAGTTGAGATGATTGGGAAAAAACTGGGATTCATTTCTACTCACAATCGACATACACAGGGACCCCAAAGGAGATTCCCCTCTACCCATAGGAAAAGTAACATCTCATCGTGTAGAGGTAGAAATAGGAAGGGTTGTGGAAGAAGGAAAGACATTGGAAGCCCTATCCCCCCAACAGTCGATACCCCGGAAGAGGGTCGGGCCAAGGAAGAACAAAGAGACTGGGGAGCAAGCCCCGAGTGAGCTGCGTGCAAAGTCATCCGCTGAAGAGTTACTCATGCACGCCATTCAACTGGAACCTGTTGAAGGTCCAATTCAAAAAACCTGCGGCAGGAGGATAAGGCCAGACACTGAAGGCAGATATATTCATGAACTATCACAGAAGCTAAAGCAAGCACAAATCGCCATTGTTGAGTTGTACCAGGAGAACAGAGAGCTAAGACAATAGTTAGCAGAAAATACCCTCGAGGCATCAAAATCACAAGGCCGAGAGGGAAACGTGGCTTGGCTCAAGAAGCAGCTCAGGGAAGGGAAAGACACAATCATCTAGTTGCGTGAAGCACAGAGGATGTCAGAAGAGAGAATTGCAAAGAACTTCAAGGAATGTGGACTGGCCATGGAAAACATCCACGCAGCCCTAGATAATGCACAGAAGAGGCTGAAAGGGAATGCGGTTTTTCAAAGACAAGTGATGAATCTAATAAGGTGCAACTGGTCTCTTAGGAGAATGCTTCGGATATCAAAACTACAGACAATGCTAGAAACATAATTGACCAACTCCGTTTTTTGTCTTCTCAAACATGGTGCTGAGTTTTTTTTTTTCTCCCTTTGTCCTGTTTCATGCTGGGAAGTAGGGGCTCTGACAGCTACTCACATGGAAAAAATCAAGGCCGTTACAATGGGGGTAGAATTCTAACAGAGCACTTGATCATCCAGATAGCCTGTCGAAGGGAGAGCATCGACACATCACTCCTTAACAATGAAATCTTGCTTATGACCGAATTGTCATGGAAAAGACGTCGATTATTGTACGATTGAGCACAATCAGTTTCTATTTTTAGTAAAGTTCCATACGAAGGGTCATCTAGCAGAGAATAGTCAGAGCCTAATTTCTAGGGATAGTAGTTAGAGGGCAGTGTATCCCGATTGACACACCATTGTCTATATATTTCGTCTTTTCAATGTAAGCCAGGTTGGTTGGAAAAGTAATGTAGATATTGACTATTGAATGTAGCTTTTCAAACTCAATTGAAGCTTAATGAAAAGGTCCTGAAAATTTGATGAAAATATTCTAATGGTAGCAATTTGATGTATTGTAACCTCTCTTTATGTATGTTCTTTTTGTGTTCTTTATATTCATATCTATATTTTGTCTAAATTAGAACGTTATTCAAATCTAGAATTCACTGCATTGTGCTCTAGATTTCTCCATTTAGACAAATGTGTTTCTCCTAACTAAACTTAGAATTAATCTCTAGTGGTGCTATGAGTTGCTTCATGTGTTTTTATCTCACCATACATAGCAATTTTGAACTGAAAGACCGTTGTCTACTTAGCCTTTATCCTCTCAAGTTTAGTCACCAAGTCATTTGTTTCTCTCGTTTTCTAAAATCGACTCCATGGCCCAAGGTATCGCGTTCTCTTGCCAATAGAACCAGAAAGATCGTAAAAAGTGTTAAATCTAGCCGACAGTTTCAAGGTCATAACCCATACAAAGACGAAGTCTTAGAGAGAGCCTTATATTGGTTGGAAAGGATAGTTTTTGGCCTTAAAGTTGGTTTGTAGGTTTCCTTTGTTATTCATTTCCTCAGTCGAACAAGTTTATAGAGAGATAACATTTTGGCATCATTGTCAAGGACAAAATTGAATAAACTTTCCTTGGGAGAACGACTAAAGATATAGTTTTGACCCCTGAGGGTAACAGTGGGCCAAACATTTACATTGGTTGAAACCTTTACCTTGGAAACTCTAGTAAAAGAGACTAATAGCACACAGTAATGCGACTCATAAATCCTGGCTTCGAAGACAATTTATACCAGAGCCAATCCTGACCTGAACCCTGTAGAGCCCGTGTGTGATCCTGAGAAACTTCTGCACAGGGAAGGGAGTAGGTGCCAGACCCATTCTATTACTTGGATAGAAATTTTTTCTTACCCAAGGAATATGTACAAAGCATTGACGACCCCGATTTTCAAACCATGTTCGAACAAACCTTGTTCAGGTCTAAATCAGAAACCAACTTGGATGATATAGTCTTCAATGAGCAAAGGTTTTGATCTATGATACCAAACAAAATCCCACAAGATTCCACATTCCACGCTCAAAATATCCCACAAATCCCAAGCCCCCTAGAGAAATGGCCACCAAATTCACCCCCCTTGCTCTGCCAGCCCAATTGCATGATTTTCCTAGAACTACAACCAGAGCATCAAGTTGTATGATGTTGATGGAAACACCTCTGCCCAAAAGCACTTGCCTTGGTTCAACGATTTCATTGATCTAGAAGAGGTGGATCATGAAGACGCGAAGATGAGGTTGTTCATGCAGAGTCTTTTGGGGGAGGTTAGAAAATGGTTTAAGGCCCTTCAAGAAGCAAGCATCCCTAACTTTGCCGCATATGAGACATCATTCATTGCTAGATGGGGAGACAAAAATAATCCTTTGCAATTATTGATGTAGTACAACAATATGAAGAGATCACTAGAGGAGACGGTGAAATATTTCTCAGCCCATTTCATGAGGGTCTACAACTCAATACCCGTAGAATTCCAGCCACCTCCCGAGGCTGCACAACTTCGATATGCCTACTCTTTTAACAATGATTTATCCTTACTGTTGAGGGAGAGAAGATCTACTAATTTAGACGCCATGATGAGTGATGCAAGAGAAGTCGAAGAAAATAGGATGGTGTCAGGAAAGATAAAAAAAAACTTCAACAGAGGCGGGAAGAAACCCCAAGGAGATGCACAACCATCGACTTCTCGATCCTTGGATGACAAGTTTGACTTAATGATGAAGACGATGGAGAAACTGATGGAAAGAATTTTTGAGGGAAATAATCCCACCACCCGAGAACAACATGACCTCCAACCCAAAAATCAAAAAATTATAAGAGGTCTAGTCCCATAGATCAGGTAGAGGGAACAGAGAGACCAGGGTGACCAACAAATAAGGCCCCCATTCCAAAACAATTATAGTGATGAATATTTTTATCAGATGATCCAAGATCAAATGCATTGCTACGATGACACAGACACATGCGTGTTCTTGACGAAGGGAGAATACGATCAATACATGAGTTTGAATGATGATATTATGTTGGATATTGATGATACGTTGTCTTGGGAAACAAAGGAATTAAGGAAGGGTTATCACAATGCCATCATGTTGTTCCAAAATAAATACAACCCCAAGAGAATAAAGGCATCTTCATAACCTCAGCTGACGAAATCCCATAAGGGAACCCCAGGAGGACACCCCTTCCACAAGCCGACCAAAGAAAGAAAACCTGACCAAGGATGTGACTGAAAAGGGAAAGTCAAAGGAGGAGGTTCTAAGGAAAGCGTTAGAAATGAGTTGGGAGATAGGTGTCAAGGAGGTAGAAAAGGTTTTCCCCCCTTTTAACTTTGATTACAAAATGGACAAAATTAAAATCTTTGTCCCTTTCAATGAGCTCATCAAGAAAGTAGAGTATCGAGATCAAATTATTAAAATATTAAATATGGGAGAGATTCCCGACACCTTGAACGTCTAGGATGATCACCCTATCATTTTGTTTGGTCCATGCGTGGAAGAAACATGTGAAATTGAGGACATTCCCCCTTTCTATGCCAGCCTCAAAATCCACGACATGACTTTGCATAATGCCATGTTGGATTCAGGCGCGTCGCGCAATTTCATGACCAAAGTGGTCATGGACAAGTTAGGTTTGGACATCACCAGGACTTATAAGGATATTTTCTCCTTCGACTCGAGGAAAGTGAAATGTTTGGGTCTGATCAAATATTTGGTTGTGTTTTTGTCCCAAATTCCTTTCTAAGAATCTGGCTATGGACGTGGTAGTGGTTGATATACCCCCCAAATTTGGCATGTTATTATCCAGGTCATGGGCCGCGAAATTAAAGGGAACCCTGCAGATGGATATGTCATACACCACCATTCCTTTCTTCAGCCAACAGAGATGGTTGTATAGATAGGTGTTTCTCAACTACATGGTGAGTAGCAAGACCTAGCCGAATAACCACCATATATACTCCATCGACACTGAGATCAACTCCTCCATATTTTACAATGACCTGAGCTTTGAAGGAGAAGAGCCGATGGATGCCATGACTGTCGAAGATAAATCTGCGTGACAAGTAGAAGAGTGTGTAGACCCAAGGAACTGCATGAAGAACTAGATGTGGAATATGATATTCTACGAAGCCATCGGCAAGGAAGGAGAAGGGGCTGTTGTATGGATAATTCCCCCCAAGGTGTGCACAAAACTCTGCTCGTAAAAACTCGCCTTTGATTGTAAAAATAACATGGTGGAGTATGAGGCATTGATTTTGGGTCTGAGAGTTTTGAAAGAGTTGGGCATAAAAAGGATAGTGGTGCATGGAGACTCTGAACTCATCATAAACCAAGTGAAAGGTATATACCAGTCCAAGCACCCTAGACTGAGGGAATATAGGAAACTAGTTTTGGACCTCCTTGAATAATTCTCGGAGTATAATCTGTCAACGATCCCAAGTGGGTAGAATCAAATTATAGATGCCTTGGCCACCTTGGCTTCAGTTTTTAAAATTCCAATTTTCCCCAATAGAAAGTATGAGATCGAATTTAAACATAGGTCGACAGTACCCGATCATATCAAGTATTGACAGGTGTTTGAGGATGAAAAACAAGTGGAGATATTTCTCCAAATGAGCGACGAGTTCACTAATGTGAACATCGATGATGAGTGTTGTTGTGAAGAAGGTGAAAACGCAGCTGCACGTGGTAACAATGACCCCTTTCAGAACCAAATAGTTGGAAGGGACACAATGCAACTAAAGAATAATATCATCCCCAAGGGATTGGTTCCGTTGGAAAAATCGTTTGATGAAAACGATGTGGTCAGAAATCCCAAGATCATTGTGAATGATGAGGATGTCGAGGTTTGAAACATTGGGACCTAGGAGAATATGAGGATAATCAAATTGACAAATATGCTTAGTCCAAAGATCAAGCAGAGATACATCAATCTCATGAAATATTTTCCTGGCGTTTTCGCCTGGAGCTATGAGTATTTGAAAGTCTACGACACTAGGGTGATCCAACATGTAATTCCCCTCAAAGAAGATGAAAATCCTTTCAAGCAAAAGCTAATATGGATAAGTCCCCTGCTATTGATGCTAATTGAAAAGGAGGTAAAGAAACTTTTCGAATCCAAAATTATTGTTTCTTTAATATTTTCGAAATGGGTTGCCAACCTCGTACCTGTAAGGAAGAAGAGCGACGAAATAAGGTTATGTGTGGATTTTCAAAATTTAAATAGAGTATCGCTCAAGGAAAACTACCTTCTTCCTAAGATGGAAAAAATCCTGTAAAAGGTAGTCGGATCCCAAAAGATGTTCATGTTGGATGATTTCTCAGGATACAATTAGATCATGGTACACCTAGATGACCGAGAAAAAACATCCTTCATGACACCATGGGGTACGTTCATGTATGCGAAGATGTCGTTTAGTCTTATGAACACTGGAGATACTTTCAAGAGGGATATGGATTTAGCATTTGTTGAGGAAAAGGATAAATTTATCGTGATCTACCTGGACGAAATTATAGTGTATTCTAACTTTGACGAACAACATCTTGAGCATATGAAGAAGGTCTTTCAAAAATGCAGAAAGTTTGACATATATTTAAATCCAAAAAAATCGCATTTCAGAGTGCAAGAAGGGAAACTATTGGGGTACATCATCTCAAAGGAGGGTATAAAGATAGAACCCATTAGGGTAGAACGAATTTTGAAGATCAACACTCCTCGAAGTAAGAAGGAGGTACAGTCCTTCTTGGGAAAGGTGGATTTATTAAGAAGATTCATCCCAAATCTAGTTGAAATTATAAAGCATGTCACAAGCATTCTTAGAAAGGGTAATGAGATCAAATGGATCCCCAAAGCCATGATATCATTTGAAGACATCAAGTTAGCACTGACCAAATCTCCCGTATTGGCCAGCCCAGACTTCACAAAGGATTTTATTTTGTTCTCTTTCACCTCAGAGTACACTATCGTTGGTGTACTATTACAGAAGGATAACCAGAATTTTGAAAATCCTATAGCCTACTTCAACGGGATGTTGAGAGACTCCCCACTGAGGTACGATATCATGGAAAATCAAGCATATGCATTGGTGAAATCCCTCAAGGAGTTCAGGAATTATATACTACATTCTCGAGTTATTTCTTACGTTCCCAGCAACGCAGTGAGGTACATCCTGACTCAGCCTGAACTTGAGGGGAGAAGAGGTAAATGGATCACATTCATGTTGGAATATGATCTCGAAATCAATCCCACAAATTTGATTAAGGGTAAGGGGCTTATGAAGTTGATGGCGCAGTCGAACTACGACATTCTGGGAATAAACTTCATTGTTGATCTATCGGAGAACCCTCTAAAAGAATTAGTCATGCAAGTGTCTCAGAAATTCATCAATTCACCTTGGTATGCGAACATTATTCATGTGTTGAGAAATTTGAAAGTCCCTCCAGGGTTAAGTAAAACCAAGGCCATTTTTTTTAATTTGAAGGCTACTAAGTTTTGCATCTTAGATAACTCTACGTATTGGAAATATTTGGGAGGGATATTGCTAAGTTGTTTGATGGAAGATGACACAGAACGAGCTATCATGGAATTCCACGAAGGTGACTACGGGGGGCATCACTACTGGAAAACCACCGTGCATAAAATATTAAGGGTGGGTTATTATTGGCCCAACATTTTTGCAGATGTATACAAAGAAGTCTCCAGTTGCCACAAGTGTTAGATATTCGATGGAAGGAGAAAGATTCAACCCCTGTCATTGAAAGTAATCTCGTTCAAAGCGTTGTTCATGCTATGGGGCCTGGAATTTATAGGAGAGATTAATTTTCCATCCTTGGTGCAACATAGACAGATAATTACAACTACGGATTACTTCACCAAATGGATCAAAGTAGTTCCAACGAGGTAGGCTACCGACACGGTCATCATTCAGTTTCTGGAGACCAACATCTTGTCTAGGTTCGAGTGCCCTATCAATATCATCACGGATAACGTAGCCACATTTAAGTCCAATAAAATGGAAAATTTTTGTAATGATTACAATATAACCCTAAGACATGCTACATCTTATTACCCACAGGGTAATGGATTAGCGGAATCATCCAACAAAATATTAACCAGGACTATTAAAAGGCTCCTGTGAGACAAGAAGAAGGTCTGGCATAAGAAACTCATTTATGAGCTATGGGCTGACAGAGTCACTACCAAAAATTCCATCTCGACGTCGCCATTCCAAATCGTATATGGCGCAGATGTAGTTTTCCCTACCTCACTAGGATTTCCCGTCAGGAAGTTTCTACAAGAGAAAGAGGTGGATCCAGAAGACACTCAAAGAAGGATAAATCAGTTGATTCAAGTGCAACAAATGAGGGAGCAGTTTTACAACTAGTCACAACTAAGCACAATTTTCGACAACTAGTCACAACTTCACCAAGATAGGATGAAGAAAATTTTCGACAAACACTCTAAGCAGGAGGAGTTCTAGGTGGACGATCTAGTGCTAAAGTGGGACGCGAGGAATGAAGACAAGGGAAAGCATGGAAAATTTGATCATCTTTGGAAGGGACCTTTCAGAATCAACACGTACCACAGGAACAATGCATATCTGCTAGAAGATCTTAACGGAGAGTCCACTGGCGCAGGGCTTTTGAACGATAGGTTCCTCAAACACTATCTAGTTTAGTAAGTTCAATTTCATTTTTCATGTCATTGTAAATAGCCATTTCATTTTTTTGTTTTCAAAGAAGGCATTTCAAGTCAATATGTTAGCAGAATATTGAAGCCTGGAGTGAAGGCCCTAAGTTTATGCTAAGTCTAGTCGTAACTATGTCAAGAAGTTCTAGGACGTGTTTTTCTTTTTCGTTGTTTCAAAGTCTAGAAGTCAAATAAGGCCCAATGGTTAGGTGCCTGGTCTGTTGGATTCAATGTCCCCTATCATGATTCCATCTCTCTCCCGTCCAGTTATAAATGCTAGTTTCTCTGTATGTATTCCATTCACCAGCCAAGTTTATGCACTGTCTATAATTTCTCCTGCGAGCCATGAGTTTCTCACTGCGAGGAATTCAATTTCCATTAGTTGTGTCACAAACCCAGGTCAATTGATATTACCGCTTTGGTTTCATGCTAAATCCACCACGCACATAGAACAAATATGCATTGCATGATGGTGACATCCTAGAACATAAGGAAAGGTGCGCGAAGTGGAAAAAATGTGGGTCTGGAACCTCAAAACTCGGCATTGGTAAATGAAGATCTGGATGTCAAAGCATATTTTGAACAAGTCAGACGCGTGGTATTTTGTAGGAAAACCCAAGGATTCAACATCAAACTGGCGGAATAGTTCACACTCAGATTCAACAAGTTTTGTGCAGTAATTGTTGGAATCACATTCCAAGTGACCAAGGAAACTTTTTCAGCTGCAATGGAGATCCCTCCGCATGGTGAAAGGTGGTATAAAGGAATGCCTTTGGACATGTTATGCTACGAGTAATTTATCAAACTAGACTGTTTAAACGAGAAATTCAAAGTGGGCATTCCAAGTCGATATCTATAGGATCCTTTTTAGAATCTCCTGAGGGCGATTAGGAAATATTTCACCTGTGAAGGAAGGTCTCACAGAATACACCCACATCACATCATATTGTTGATGCATTTCATAGGAAGGATACCATTAAATCTTCCTTTCTTCTTTCACCAAAGCCTCTGAGAAATGGTAGATAGCATCTGGGCTGAAGAAAACCAGTCGAAGAAGAAACTATCTCATGTCTCACTAATCAAATTTTTGATAGTTGAATAGTTGAGACGATTAGGAAAAAACTGGGATTCATTTCTATTCATAGTTGACATCCCTAGGGAACCCAAAGGAGATTATCCTCTACCCAAAAAAAAAGTAACATCTCACCGCGCAGAGGTGGAAATAGGAAGGAATGCGGAAGAAGGAAATACATTGGAAGCCCTATCCCCCTAACAGTTGATACCCCAAAAGAGGGGTAGGCCAAGGAAGAACAAAGAGACTAGGGAGGCCCAAGCCCTGAATGAGCTGTGTGAAAATTCAGCCACCGAAGATTTACTCATGCACGCCATTCAACTGGAACCTGTCGAAGGTCCAAGTCAAGAAACTTGCGGCAGGCAGAGAAGGCCATACATTGAAGGCACGGATATTCATGAATCATCGCATCAGCTAAAGCAAGCGCACTTCACCATTGCTAAGTTGTACCAAGAGAATAGAGAGTTGAGAAATCAGTTAGCAGAAAAGACCCTCGAGGCATCAACATCACAGGGCCGAGAGGGAAATGCGACATGGCTCAAGAGGCAGCTCAGGGAAGCACAAGACATAATCATCCAATTACGTGAGGCACAGAGGATATCATAAGAGAGAATTTCAAAGCACTTCAAGGAATTTGGACCGTCCATGGAAAGTGTCCATGCGGCCCTAGCTAGTGCACAGAAGAGGCTGAAAGGGAACAGGGTTTTGCAAAGGCAAGTGATGAATCTAGAAAGGTGCACCTAGTCTCTCAAGAGAATGCTTTAGATATTGAAATTGCAGATGAGGCTAGAAGCATAATTGACCGACTTTATTTTTTGTCTTCTCAAAACTGGTGCGGATTTTTTTTTCTCCCCGTGTCTTGTTTCCTACTGGGAAGTAGGGACTTTGATAGGTACTCGCGCAACAAAAATAAAGGTTGTTACAATGGGGGTAGGATTTTGATAGAGCACTTGATCGTCCATATAGACTACTGAAGGGAGAGCATTGACACATCACTCCTTAACGAAAAAATCTTGTTGATGACCGAACTGTCATGGAAAAGACGTTGGTTATTGTACGATTGAGCACAATCGGTTTCTATTTTTAGTAAAGTACCATACGAAGGGTCATCTAGCAGAGAATAGTCAGAGCATAATTTATAGGGATAGTAGTTAGAGGGCAAGGTAGCCTGAGCGACACACCCTTGTCTATATATTTCATCGTTTCAATGTAAGCCAGGTTGGTTGGCAAAGTAATGTAGACAGTGACTGTTGAATGCATCTTTTCGAACTCGATTG
>ML807279.1:102230-114926 GCA_009831015.1 Picea engelmannii
GTTTGGAGAGGATATTTTTGGCAATTTATGGTGTTTTTCTTGAAGGAAGGTTTACAACTAGGGTTTGCATGCTATTTTCTTGATGATTTGTAAGTACTTTTCTGCAAAACTTCTTGATTGAATGGTTGTAGTTTAATTTCTTGTATCTATTTATAAATATTGTTGAATCAAAACCCTAGGTGACAAACACACAAGTAGGTCGTTGTCTCATGTCCCCTGATAGAAAAACCTTTTAGCCATTGAAGAAGAAGAAAAGAGCCTAGCCATTGCTACACTCTTTCTTTCTTCTTCCCTTAAGCTAGTCGTACCTTTAAACTTCAAGAGGAAGAGGACATCCTAGGCCTAGGTTATCTAGACCTAGGGCCATTTTTTCTTTTAGGGTTTGATGAAAGAGCCTTGCCTTTGCAACACTCTCCCTCTTTAAACTCTCTTGTCTTGATTTTACTTGTCTTTGAGCTAGCTGATTATCGGGAAGGAGGAGAGAGCACGAGGCCTTTCTTAATCAACACCGGAGTGAGCCTCTCTCTCCTAGGGTTCTGTCTTTAAGGCCCTGTTATTGCAGCACCTTGAAACCTTTCCCTCTTGTCCTTTGAATCTCATCCCCTTCAACTTGTGCGTCTTTCACCTTTTGACTCCATAACCCTAGGCACTGATCTTTAGCCTCCAACGTTGAAGTGAAAGTGATTGAAACAACTCTCAAACTATTGTAATTTGAAACCCTAACTAAATACTAACCCTAATAAGGCTGACGTCATACTTGGTTATTCCATCTTGATGCAACATTTTCTATTGATAAGCAATTAGATGGTGTTTTGAAGCATTTATTGAGTAAGGGATTGATTGGATACATTGTTTGCTACATTACCTCGATATTTATTGATGAATTGATATTATTCCATTTATATATTGATAAACATTGATCTCATCAATATCTATTGCCATAATTGCTAATATATTGATATCATATAGTTATATGAAGTACTAACCCATTGAATTATAGCCTGCATATATTGTTTTGTTGTTTCTTTGTTTCGGGCAGGTGTTCTCATTTGGGGCTACACTTCATTATTGGTTGTTTATCCAGACTATCTGTTCTTGGTGGTCACCTGTGAAGAGGGACTTTTACTTATACCTTTATACCTTACCCTCTTCAAAACTCCAGGTTACTGGGGATGTCTCCCCTGGGCCTAACCTCCCTAAAGAGAAAGAACCTCCCCATTGTGGTGACATTGGGTGGGGTAGGTTCCTATTACGCCAGTTTGGCCTCTATCTTCTAGCCTTTGAACTAGTTACAAACTGTGCGATAATAAACACCTCATACAAGGAGTATGAGACAGTACATGAAGATATCCAGGAGAAAGTTTTCTATAAATATTTATGTGACCTTAAACATAAATATGGTCTGAAGGAGGGGATCATGGGAGCACAGAGCCCACAAAATTTTGATCTCATGCGTAAGGTGGGAAGGTTTATTATTCCACCCTTTGATGGGTTTGCAAAGAGCACGACCAATGCCTAGGTACATAAGTTGGATACTTGTCTCCAACTTAATCCTATGACCAAAGCTAAAGAAATTAAGTATGCCACCCTTCACTTGGAAGGAGAATCTCATGAATGGTGGTACCACGGGCTGGTGACATTAAGGCACACCAGCTTCACTTCATATGTGGACTTCACTCAGAACTTGGTGAACAGGTTTGACCAAAATGACCCTGAGATACATTTCAGGGAGTTGGCATGGTTGAAACATATAGGCATACCAGAATAATACATCACATATTTTCAAAGGATAGCAGTTATGGTGATAGATTTCTATCAACTAAGATTGATGATGTTATTCACAGAGGGTCTAGTTGAACCCTTGAGAATATGGGTGAAGGAATTTAGGCCAATCATATTGCATGAAGCCATTATGAGATGTCAGGAAATGAAGGACACAGTCAACAAAAAGGTACCAAAGAAATCCTTCATCCCTCAAGGAGGTAAGGAGACAACACTTCCACATAATTCATGAATAGGGAAGGACATGACGAATGAGGAGACTCATAAAGAATTAATGAGGAAAAAACTCTACTTTAGTTGCAAAGATCAGTGGGAACCAGATCATAGATGTATGGGTAAAGGTAATGTCCATTACATCGAGGTAGTTTCCAATGAGGATGAAAAAGGTGTTGGACAAGATAGTGGTGAGCCATCACAGACCATAGAACAATCACCATTGCAAGATAGACCCAAGGGAGCAACCATTACTACACTTTTAGGGTCCTTAAATACTATAATTTCAAGGTTAGAGGTATTGTGCAAGGGTAGAGGGTTATGACATTGGTGGATGGTGGGGCCACCCACAAATTCAATGATGTTGCATTTGTCACCAAGAGAAAGATCACTGCAGAGGATTTTGAAGGATTCAATGTGGTAGTATTAGATGGGTACAACATGATGTGTACTCATAGGATTAGAGGATTGGAAGTAACCTTGGGAAACTACACGTTGACCAACGAATTTTTCATCATGGATTTAGTAGATACTCATGTGTTACTAGGATTTCAATGGATATACTCTTTGGGAGATGTCCACATGAATTATAAGCACATGAGGATGGAGTTCCAGGAAAAGGATGAGCAAAGATTTGTCTTGAGAGGCATGTCGACAAGTTCCCCTAGGATCGCGTCTAACTAGTGCATGGAGGCCTTTTTTAGACATGGGGATGTGGTTTGCATAGAAGAATGCTTGATCACTATGGAGAAGCCATAATTACCCTATGGACATCTAGGTATTTCTTTGAAATCATGAGGGAGTGTTTGAACCATTTCCAGTAGGGATACCACCTGAGAGAGGGTTCGATCATGTCATTGAGATAGAAGAGGCATCAAAGCATGTCATCATCACTCCCTACACGCATCCTAAGATATTCAAGGACAAAATAGAAAAGTCCATAAAGGAGCTACTAGATATGGGACACATATGGCCTAGTTCTAGTCCTTTCACCTCATCAGTTGTACTGGTGAAAAATAAAGATGGTACTATGAGGATGTTCATAGACTACATGGAACTAAACAAGAAGACCATCAAAAACAAATACCCAATACCTGATTGATGAGCCAATTGACGAGTTACATAGGGTAGTGTACTTCTCTAAGGATGATCTACGATAATGATACCACCAGATATGGGTTAGGGAGGAGGACATCCATAAAACAACATTCAAGCATCACTATGGGCACTATGAGTTCTTGGTCATGCCCTTTGGGTTGACCAATGCACCTACTACCTTCCAGTCATGCATGAACCATATCTTCAACAAAAAGTTGAGGAAATTTTTACTGGTGTTATTTGACGATCTTCTCATCTACATCAGGACATGGTAAGAACACCTGAAGCATGTGGATGATATTCTCACCATTATGGAAGAACAATCACTTTTTGCCGAGGAAAAGTGTGAGTTCAGTTAGAAACAGATCCCCTATCTAGAGAATCTGATCAATGTTGAGGGAGTAAATGTGCATCAGGAAAATATTCGGACCATCTTAGACTTTCCCACCCCTAGGAAACTCACATATATATGAGGATTATTAGGGATATGTATCTATTACAGGCACTTTGTGAAAGGATTTTCACAATTGGAGACGTCATTAACATACCTCACCGAGAAGGGGTCATTCTGATGGTCAAAGAATGCACGGGTGGTGTTCAATAGAATGAAGAAGGTCATGAGAAATTTCCCAGTATTGGCACTTCCAGACTTTATGCAACCTTTTGTCCTAAAGTGTGACACATTCAGTGAGGGGATAGGGGTAGTATTGATGCAGAATCAACATCTCATAGCTTTCGAGAGAAGGAAGCTAAGGGATCCTGAGAGGCTCTACTTGATATATGATAAGGAAATGTTGGTAATCATGCATGCATTGGCCAAATTCAGATAATACTTGGTAGGAGGGCACTTTTTGGTTAAGACTGACCACAATAGCTTGAGATATTTCTTGGAGCGGCGGGACCTGAATGAGAGACATAAAAAATGGGTGAGCAAGGTATAGGCATATAATTTTGACATTGAATATGTTAAAGGGAAGAATAATATAGTTGTTGATGTCTTATCCAGGAGACCTACAACCTTCTTTATGACCAAGATCTCAATGGATTGGAATTCCATTCTCTTGGTGGACTACTTAAATAATACCTTCGCTTGTGAACTGATGGAGAGAAGTATCCAAGATGATAGGTACAAGATAGTAGATGACAACATCTACTACAAGGACATGATATATCTTGTCCCTGAGTCCACACTTGTTGTAATCTATGGGAAAGTAGGGATTGTTACCAGTAGAACCTTCCATAGCCATCATAGAAATAGATGCATACACATAGACATATAGAGATACATACATAAGTAATGATAGTCCAAAGAAGAGTCATTTTGTTATATGATAGACAATACAACACAATTACATATATCCTTTCCCATGAAGCTATATGAGCCTTCATGTGATTATCTATTTATACCTCTAATAGGCAATTGTAACTACTTAACTACTTGATTCGATTGGTTAGCAGAGACTCCAACTGATTTCTACTTCTAACTACGCCAGTCGACTGACAAGTTATAAGTTGACCATTGGGTCTATTCAATAGGGTCGACTAGCCCCTACAACAACACTCACGGATAAGATTTTGAGGGAAGCACATGATACACCACTAGCAAGGCACTAGGGGTATCTGAAAACCTACAGGAAGGTTAGGGAGAGATTCTCATGGAAGAGTCTCAAAGGGGATGTACTTCTTCATGTCATGTGCGGGAATGCATGACTTTCCAGTGGACCAAGTCAAAGTTCACACATCATGTAGGACTGCTCCAACCCTTACCAATCCTAGAATATAAATGGGAAAGAATCTCCATGGATTTCATCATAGGATTACCAAAGGTGTAGGGAAGGGACTAGATTTACATGGTAGTGGATAGGTTGACCAAATATGTGCACTTATTT
Organism: Picea engelmannii; assembly: GCA_009831015.1. Classification (NCBI taxonomy): domain Eukaryota; kingdom Viridiplantae; phylum Streptophyta; class Pinopsida; order Pinales; family Pinaceae; genus Picea; species Picea engelmannii. Next base: position 107,213 of record ML807279.1, read on the forward strand.
TTTATTCCTACGAAGTACATCACATTTCAGGTAGCAAATTTATTCTTCGGATTGGTGTTTAGACTCCATGGCCTTCCAAGGAACATAGTTAGTGACTAGGATAGTAGGTTTCTCAGTGAATTTTGGTAGGAGTTATTCAGATTATCTAGGATAGAGTTGACACCTAGCACTAGCTATCATCCTAGAAAAACAGGAAGATCGAGATAGTCAAAAAATGGATCAAGGCTCATCTGAGGAACTCTATGTCAGAGAAACAACGGGCATGGATAAAATGGTTGAATATCGATGAGAAATTCTACAACACCACTCATCACATGTCCATCAGGATGATCCCATTCATGGCATTGTATGGATATGAGGCTCCATCTTTTTTATATTTGGTGTTTGGAGAGAGAAGAGCTCCTAAGGTGAAGGAATGGTTATAGGGAAGTCAAGACATATTAAGAGTCCTGAAGGAAAATATGTAGGGTGCTAAGAATCAACAAAAAATGTATGTAGACAGACACAAGGTAGAACACAACTTTGAGGTTGGAGATCTCATCTTTCTTAGATTACAGTCGTATAGACAGTTGTCGTCGAAGAGGAGTGGTGCAGAGAAGATTAAGCCCCTCTTTTACAGGCCCTACAAGGTGATCAGAAGAGTTGAGGAAGTAGCATACGAGTTGGAGCTACCAGAGGGTAGAAAGATCCATAATACCTTCCATGTATCATGCCTCAAGAAGGCATTGGGAAAATAGATCATTGCCTAAGAAGATATTCCTCCACTAGATGAGGAAGGTCAGTTGGTTCTATCCCCTGAGAGGATATATGACATCAGGGAACGAATACTTAGGAACATGGTCATTCAATATTATTTGGTTGTATGGAGAGGATTTCCTGCAGAATATGCTACCTGGGAAGGGGAGAAGATCTTACAACACCCTGATATGGAATTTCTTGAGGACAAGCAATCTTGGGAAGGGAGGACTAGAATTTCCTCTTCCAATTGAGCGTGATGGAGGGATGATTTAATAGCCTATATGACTCTCTTAGGCTATAGTTAATAAGGAAAAAGGGAGTCAAGGAGGTGTCACTAGGTTAAAAGATGGAAAAACCCTAAAAGTGACATTAAATAAAATAAATAATTATATTTAAATGCAGTTGGAGGAAAAATATTTGATTTGTTCAAAATGGGGGAAATATCTAGAAGGTCCAAAGGAAGGATAAATAGAGGAGAAACCCTTCCCATTGTCATTATTCTTTGATATCTTATTGAGTGCTCTTGTAACTAGTGTTTTCATTGGGGTTTTGGGTAAAACCCTTCCATTTCAAGTTTAGGTTCAGTGGTGCAATATCCACCCTAGCTAGAGAATAAAGGGATCCATCTAGAGTCCTCTTGGAGTTCTCTGTGGTGCTTGATTTTGTTCTGGAGAGAGTTCAGTTAACAAAAAGTATTTGTGGTAATTTTAAAGAGGGGTCCATTTATCAGATCTGTGGACATCATAGGGTTTCTCCCATTCATAGCAGGAGGCATCCCCGTGGGTTGAGCAAGGGTCGTCATGCGAGGCCCCACGAGACAGTCTGCAGACATCATGTGAGGACCCCTGTAAATTGGGGGTTTGCAGCAAATCAAATCTGTAAAGTCGTTCTAAGGATTTGGAGGACCGATTGCAGAGGGGACATCTCTAGAGAAGAGCATTGTAGGAATTGGAGAGTCTTGGGCTTCATTGATTGACATCATTCCAAGTTTCTTGTATTGTTTTGTAGTAGATTGTGATGCTACTTGGAAACCATTAGCTTGTGTGATTAGCCATCTTCTGTAGTTTTTATCACAACCCATAGTTATAATTGTACTTATTTTTGGGAGTTTTCATTCATAATAATATGCCATGGTTGTTTGCTCTAAATCTTGTGTAATGGATGTTCTATGTATGTTGACAATATTTCTCATTGAGTAAATTGTTTTATAAGAGGTTAATAGATGGAAATATCGTGTTGGAATTGATCTCAACATGAAGACAAGAAGTACCATAGTGGAGTATGACATGGAAATGTAGTAAAATCTATAGGAATATTGTGTTACAGGAATGCAGTAGACTATCGGAATATAGGGGATCGCCTGGTCGAGTGCTTTGAAATAATGAAACAATGAGACAATTTCGATTACTACACTGGTCGAGTCAATTTGTCCTAGTGACTATATATTATGTTGAGATAGGATCTTGATGAACAAAATGAATACTGGTGAGTTTCCCTCTTGAATACTTTATCGTGCACTATCATTTCATAGTGTAGTCGAAGGGAAATTTTTTGATGTAGCACTGAGAACCCTTGAGTCTATCAGATCAACACGGTAAATGATATTTCATAGAAATTTTTGGTCATCATTTTTTCCAAACCGAAGTTGGATGACCCTTTAAACCCAAACAATTTATAGCAACCACCAATGGTTAGATCCACTCAGGAGTCAACTGTTGAATAAATTTTCATTGATTTCAAAGGTTAGTAAACGATCAAATATATGTCAAAGGTTAGTAAGTGATTAAATACACATGTGACCTTGGTATCACTTTAATAAATACAAAAGTGGAAAAATTAAGTGGAAACAGAGTTTACGCAAAAGTGGAAATGAAAATGGACTCAATATAAATATGACTTTAATAAATAACAAAATTTGAAAAGTTAGGTCGAAGTGGAGTTTATGTAAAATATGAGTAAATATGAAAGTGGAATAAATAAAAAGGTAAAAGTGAAATTGGATTAAAGAAAAAGGTAAAAGTGAAAGTGGAGTTAAACAAAAAGGGAAAAAGTGAAAGAGCACATGATATGTGAAAATGATGGTGGTATTTAGCTATGGTAAGGTAAAAAGTGAATTAAATCGTGATAGTAAAAATCTATTGACCCAATTGAAATCATGACTAAACAATCATAAAGGAACAATGGTTCATTGGTATTGTACTAATTAAAATAGTATGATTAATATCTTATATTGAAAAGGAACATACTTATAATGAAGAGATACATTCCTATATTGAAGAGGTGCAATTTTCCAGTTGTACATGACCATTGGAAGACTATATAAATGAATATTCTTGTTGAAATATGGTGTGTCTCCGTGCTTGAGATCTAAAGATCAATAATAGAGTCAGAGGCCAAGAAAGTAAATGAAGATATGCAATAGAATCCAAAGAAGATTATGAATATTTGAAGATCAAATTACTTATCATAAAAATGGAGGTTGGATGGTGCTAGGGAAGTTGGAGCCTGCAAAGGAGGTTCTCGCCTCCTTCCAGTTGAAGCTGGTAAACCAAGTTGTTGAAAGATATTTTATGTTTATAGCTGAAGAAACTAGGGAGGTGGTGCTTCCCTCTAGTCGGTGTTGGTAAAATATAGGGGGTTGCAACCTCCTTTTATTTACTGCTAGTAAAACAGAGAATTGGTGTTTTCATTGAGTTGGAGCTCATAAATTAAATGTAATCTTTATTGAAAATAAGAAGAACATTTCTGAAGTTGGTTTTTCCACGTTTAAATTCTGTGTACTGTACTTTTTTGTTGATTATTTGTTTTGATTTGATAAAATTAATAATTAAGTGGTTTTAAATTGTTGAAAAAGGATAATACTGATTCACCCCCTCTCAATATTAAAAAATATTCCAACAATTGGTATAAGAGAGGGTTCCTTCATCACATTCTAATCACTAGAAGGAAGATTCTAAKAAACCAAAATGGATCAACAAGAAGGGATKCCCTCAAATAGAGCTCAACTATTCAAAGGAGATAATTATGCATTCTGGAGTATAATAATGAGAAGTTACCTAATGTCACTAGGATGTGATGTATGGATATATGTCATAAAGGGTTATGATGTACCACAAATTKCTCCTTCAAACACAATTACAAAGAAACTCTACAATGATAATTCAAGAGTTGTAAATGCAATTATGGGTGGATTAACAAATAATGTATTTGTCAAAGTCATGCATTGTAAATTAGCAAAAGATATTTGGAACAAACTATMAATAATTTATGAAGGAGATGCCAAATTCAAGTAAGCAAAGCTTCAAACGTACAAAGGACAGTTTGAAATATTGAAGATGAAAGAAGAAGAAAACATTGCAGCATATCTTCTAAGAGTAGATGAAGTTGTCAACACAATCAGAGGACTAGGAGAAGAATTAGATGAAAAAATAGTAGTCCAAAAGTTACTAAGATCACTCCCAATGAGATATGATCCCAAAGTATCTACCTTGGAATATCGAGAGCTACATGGGATTATCACAGCCTATGAAATGAGAACATGACAAGAAAAACCTTCAAAAGGTAAAACAACCTTCAAAGTCTCAAAAGGAACTAAAAACCATTAACATGTATCGAATAAAAGAAAATAAGACAAATCTGATGAGGAAGAAGCAAACTTCATTAAGAAAGTTAAGAAAGGATCTGGAAAATACAAAGGGAAGTTACCTTTCAAATGCTTCAACAATGGAAAGATTGGACACTTTGCTTCCAAATGTCCTTATCCCAAGGAAAAATATAGTGTTGATGAAGAAGCTTACAATTAGAAAGAACATAAAAAGAGTAAAGCCCAATACACAAAGAAATTCTATAAGAAAAAGGAAAAAAATATTCTAAAGAAGAGACTAGCTCATCTGACATGAGTGAAGATGATGATACATAGGTTCTATTTATGGGAATAGAAACTCAAACTGAAACTATTGAAGATAATAATTATGAAAATTAAGAAAATCCATAATTTGAAGTTGATCTTGAAAGAGAACTCATTAGTTCCCTCGAAGAACTGAGAACATGTAGAAGGAAGAACAAATCATTAAAATAACAATTGTTATATTATAAGTAAGAACAAAAATCAAGAGAAGAAGAAGTTTCAAAAAGCATCAAGAAAATAGAACAAATCATTATTGATTTAAAAACTCAACTACAAGAAGCTAAACGAATTGAATAAGTCTTAAGTAAATGACTTAATGACAAGGAACAAAACTGTGAAAAATTAGAGGTTGAAATAGTTCTTCTAAGAAGGAAACTTGAGAAAGGCACTAGCCATTCAAAGTTTGAAAGTAGTTCAAAAATATTGGATGACATCCTTAACAGTCAAATACCATCAAGTAATAAGGCTGGATTTGGTTATGATCACAAGGAAACTAATAAAGTCTCAAAATATGGAATACAGAAAAGTGATAAAAATCCAAAATGTTATGCAATTGCCCTTCAAATAGGAAGAAAACAAGATAGATATTGATTCTAATCAATATAAATATTCTCTCCCTTCAAAAGAAAATGAATATAGAAGGAATACAATTTCAATATTAACTCTCCCAAAAAGGTATCAACAACTCTTTCTTCGCTACTATTTTTCTTGTCATAATTTTGGGCATAAATCATTAGAATGTAAATCTTATAGAAAGAACTATCATAAAAATGTTCAAGGATATGGCCATAGGAACAACAAGTCTAGTAGCAATCAAAGGAGTAGGAACTATAATTCATTTTCTCCATTACAAGATTACAATATTGAATGCTACAAATGAAACAATTATGGTCATAAAGCTAGTAATTGTAGACTATCAAAATATTCCATGAAAACAAGTATTTCCAACCGTCAAGAAGAAAAATATAAGAAGATATGGAAGGAAAAAAAAATAGAAGAAAAGGAAACATAATGTAAGGTAGACTTATATGCCAAGAATAAAAGAATCCAATGTTATGTTGACAATGGATGTTCAAAGCATATGACAGGAGATCAAAACAAATTCCACAATCTGAAAAGGAAAGAAAAATGAAGTATTATATTTGGAGATGATATCTATGCCAATATACTTGGAAAAGGTACAGTCAGTCTGGGAAATTGTTAGCACCAGGAGTTGTTCTTAGACTGCTTTAACAAAAATCCCAGTACCCATCAGAATATAAATGATTTAAAAATTGTTTATACTTGAGTGAATCAACAAGACTAAGTAAGAAAGGGAGAGGGAAACAAACTGTCTACAGATGCATTCCATTGGGCATGGAGTCATAACATCCTATAGATCAAAGGAAATCAAATTGTATACCAGTAAAAAGGTCTATGTAATGATGAGTAGAAGCATAGAGAATATGAAAAAAGGAAGAACATCCATTGTACATAGATCCTTTATGCAAATAGATTAACGATTGATTAAACAATAAACAATGATTTAATGGGCAAGCTACAATAGATCCTATGATGTTCATGAATCCATCAATCAATGGCAGATATGATCCTCAAAACCTTCAATATATTCAAGCAAGAGGATGAAAAGAGAAATGGAAAACAAATAATACAATCTGATAAACAACTCTCATGAATCTTTAATGGCATAAATGATGATTAAAAACAAGCCCTCAAGCTTGCAAATGAGCAACTAAACTACTCCTTCATCTCTTTCCTCTCTTGGATCATGAATCTAACCTTTTCCTAAAAACAAAAACTCCTATATATAGTGTATCAATCCTTCCTAATATAAATAGGTCGATTCCGAAGTGGTTGCATTGGGTTCCCTTTTCTCCAGGAGCTGTTACAACAAGGTGAAACGGAAAATCCACCTAGATCCTACTTTTTTGGATCTTGTCTATTGTGATAAATTCTTTTTGAAATAGGTCATGTTGCTTGATTTGGTGATATAAAACATGTCCCTCATGTCCAAATACCTCCTAGGAAACCATTTGAACCCCCTCATATAGGTGGAAACCCTCCTACAACTCGTATTTATCAAACTGTTAGAGTTTGCAGCGTAATTTCAGGATTCGCTGAAAACTTTCCTATAGATGACGATTTCAACTTTTCCCCCAAATGACGAACTAGATCTGGATAATGTTTGGTCATTAAGTCCAATATATTAGGATTCATCTCCACAACAAATTTCAAAAGAACCCAGATCGAAATTTAAAATTTATGATGAAAAAATGACTCTCTTTGTACTAATTCATTGCAAACTGTCCCAAAATACTAGTTCCAGTGCCTTTGACAACACGCGTTGTGAATTTTCTTGTATGTGTATTTTTACCTCCAAAATGATTCCAACCTTTAAAACTTGCATAAGAAGTTGGTAAAAACCTTCCATATCCTGCTACAAACCTCTTGAAAAATGAAGTAACCTTTAGAAATCATATGAATATGGTAATCTCAGCTCAAGACCCAAAATCATTACTCCAGTTATAATCATATGCACAACAATAGTTTGAGGATGAACATGGTGAAAGTAGGAGGTGAGAAAAGAATAACATAAATACAACTTGGATGAAAATTGTAGATAAGGAGAAATTGAACCAGTTCTATGTAAAACAAAGGGTTTGCAACGCCATTTTGCAGCGCGAATTGAAATAGATTTTTATGAAATACTTGAAATATTTTCCATGTCTAAGGAGAAACATATGAGTTGAATGGTTAAAACATCAGCCCTAGATGAATCTCAGTTGAGGAGGGTTTGATTTATCAGAAAACAAGGAGTTTGCAGTGCATAATAATATAGTGGATAAGGTTATTGTTGTGAGAGGAAACTGTAAATTGCTCCTTTGGTATAAAAAAATTTAAAATGGCCAAGGTTAAGGATACCAATTGTTAGCACTTGGTAAATTTCCTAGAGGTTGAAAAAGAAGAAATCTACAAAGGTAACTTTATCCAACCGCTTTTAAAGCTGGGATCTAGCCCTTCCAGCTTCAGAGAGGGATCTCTCTATATGATTTAGCTTTGTTTTTAATT
>ML807279.1:115742-141790 GCA_009831015.1 Picea engelmannii
TGTCATAACTGATCAGGACGTACTAATTCTATTTTTAGACTAACTAATTTAACTAATCAAAAACTGCTTGATGACTTGGTGCAATTGCACGCGGAAATTCTGGGTAGACCATTGATGAAGCCTTCGCATGACCTCATCTGACTGGACAGGTGACTGGACCTGGACAACTCATCTATTAATCGAGAATATTGCATGGTTCCTCCCATCTGATATGACTAGGCACAATTACTTTCAGCAGTTTCCGATACACTTCATCCATTTCTGTATACTTAGCGAATGTGGGCTTAGTGAGGAATATGTATCGGATCTCATGTTGGATACTGATGTCCAACTGAAGTGCATCCAGGAATTCTTTGCCAGTGATGCTCCCTTGTATGCTAGAAAACTTTGAACTATCCTTAGACACCTCAGACAATCTCTTTTTATAATCTGGGAGTGTCATTAATTTATCATTAATGACCTTCAAACCAGGTAGGCCTTTCTTTTGGAGAGCATCAATCTTATTGAAGAACCTTTGTACCCCCTGGTCCATGACCTGAACTTTTTCTTCGAGCTGCAGCATTAATCCTCTCTTGGTCAAAAATCTTTTGACCTCAAGGATGGTCTCTGTTCTGTCTTCTATCTTCAGCTCTTCTAGCTCTTCTCTGGTTTTGGAATTGAGGAATTTGATGATATCATTGGCCTGAGTTGGTCTATCTCCCAATTCTACTCTGATTTTTTCAATGGCCTGTTTTCTCCTCTGGACCAACTCATTCTATTCAAACATAATTTGGATCATTGGCCATATCTCATTTATGGACTTTGTGATGTCTGTCCATACGTTTTCTTTGACCTCAGCCAAAGTATTTCCTGCCATGGTTTGTTTTTGGAGTTGCTGTAGTTCTCTCTTGAGTTGCTCAGTTACCTGCTTTTCTTTGGATAGAATGGTTTGGAAAGAATTTTTGAGTTCCTGTAGGTTCTCAACTTCCTTCTTCAGCCTGCTAATTTCTGTCTCTTGCAGGTTCATCTTCTCCATGGATTTGGCGAGGTCAATTGTCCCTTCTTGTGGTGTCACTGGTGTTTCAGATGGGATTGTTGTCACTGCTGTTGTGCTTGCTCCTGAGATAGGTATGGCACTCAATGGAATGAATTCCATTGGCTTCATCTTCTCCTTCTCTTTTAGTAATCTCTCCATCTCAGCCTCCATCTGTTCATTCTGCTCCATGAGCAGCTTGAGCATTTCGTCCTTCTCGCCTTCCTTCTCTGTTATCTCCTTAGCCTGTGAGTCCTCTGTGGGCGGGAGTTTCAACTGTTTCCTCAAGGAAGCGATGTCTGCATTCTTTTTCTTTATCATCTCCTCTGCAGCTTTAACATTCGAAGGATCATAGCCGATCTTGAGGACCAACTCCTCCAAAGTTTTGATTATGTTGTCCTTCGCGAAAGAAGATATCTTCTCCAGCTTGAGCTGTGTTTGAGCGTTGTTGAGCGACACTTGTAATTTTGCTGCAGAGGCAGAAGCATGTGCCAATGTGTGAAAAACCATCTCCCCTGTCTGTTTATACAAATTCATCTGATCTGTTGGGTGCACATCCTTCATATGGAACTCAAAGGTGGCTCTCTTGTAGTCTGTGATTACCTTAGGATCTGGTACCTGTGCCTGTAATAAGGCCATGTGCATCCTGCCTCTTTCTGTGTCGAATGCAGATAGCATCCTATGCTACGCGGTGGACGACTTCTTTCGAAACTGGGCGTAAGTACTGCTGGTGAGGGTCTGGTTCCTTTTCTTGATCAAATCGTACTTTTCGAAAATGCCCAACTTGGGCCCAGTCTTGCCTGGCTGAGTGTCCAAGGGACAATTTGTGGATTTCTTCGGTACTGCTGGGGTGATTTCTTTATGCTGGCTCGAACTAAAAGGTGGAATGATAGGCTTGGTTACTGTGGTAGGCAGAACTTCTAATTCTCCAGTTGGACCAGGAACTGTGGTTGTTTTGGGCCTCTTAGTATGCAACTGGAACTCTTTGGACGGCACCTCCGTGACAGGTGGAGATGATTCTTGTCGAGGCCTCTTTTCTTGTCTGACCTGTGGTGTAGTAGTTGGTGGTACAGTGATCGGGGGAAATTGTTGTTCCACTTCGATCAAGGTGTCAGGCACCCACACTGTCTGATTTGAAAATTTTTCAATCTCGGGCTTGGACTCATGCACATACGGGATGTTTTTATTTTTCACCCGCATTTATGAAATGATCCCACATGGATCATAATGCCATGGGAAGCTTAAGAAAAACTTCATCTCTCTCAGCATACGGTCCGCTTCTTCTCCGGCACCACGACTGTTGCAAATGAAAGAGCCTATCTGCCCCTTGATGCGCAGCTGCTGCCTTTTCTTCAATGAGACGAAATGAATGTCGTCTGAATTCATGATCTATCTAATATACTCTAATGCAAAGATTCTTACCAGCACGTACTTGGGCAGTTTGTAGGGTGCCAATTCACACCCGAAAACTCTGATCTCGGTGTGGTTTTGATACAGGTACCAGTCTCATGTCTTTGCATTGTCCGAGAGATGCAGAATTCTCTGGACTTCGTCGTTTATTCGTGGTTCGGGCCTTCCATTCAACAGGATTACCACTGGGTGATAGAAAAGATCTATGAAATCCTTGAAGCTATACTTTTTGGAGTTATGCTTCAGCAAAGAGGTCCATGCGGTGACTGGTTGAGGCCTTCCATCTGCGTCCATCTTCTGCATGGAAAAACTGAATTTGTCTGCTTGAAAGTAAACAAACATGTATGCCAATATAGACGAATATATGAACATACCCTCCGTGCCAAAATTCATGAACTGTTTGTGAATATTGTCGGCCAAGAAAGTGTTGTAATCAAACTGTGTTGTGGGTTTTTCATCATTGGAGAAAATGGATAGAAAACCCAGGATGGGCTCATCTACCCACTGGTCGGAATAGTAACCTAGCAGGGTACAAAGGGAGGAAATGACTTGGTTTCCCTTGGTGGAGAACATGGATGACGGGTAAGGGGGATTTGTGGAAGGGAATTGAGTGGAAGTGGGAAGGAAAAGCTCGAATATCTGAGCTCTCTGGGGAAAAGTCATTTTCTGATATAGCTCTATAAGGATTTCTAGGTTGAAAGGAGAGGAAGAATCTGCACGGGGAATTTGCATCATTTGGTCAATGTCCTCGGGAGTGATGAAGAATAGGATGTCTCCATATGAGGAGATGACAGCCCTCTGGTCGGGAATATAGTGAGCTTGGCATTTGAGGGCGAATTCGGGAAAGTGATGGATCTGGGGAAAAAGGTACAGGGGCAAATTGGACTCCCAGAGTCCAATTTCATCGCTCTGGTCTAGGAACACCTCCTGGATCCATGACTGGAGGTCTGAAAAATCGAAGTCACAAATGGTATCTGCGATCAATCTATCTTTGTCGACCAAAGGGATTTTGTCCAGGTCGACAGGAGGCGGGAGAAAAGGATTCTCCTCTCCTTCTGCTTGTCTTGGCTTTGGCACCATCTCTGCAACAGTACCTGCAATAAACACTAAGTTAGTGGGGTCGACTGACTGTGGATGAAGGTGACGGAAAAAAAATGGAGGCGTAAGAGGTAAAATTTCTGGTGCGATGGGGGAATAGTGAATAAAGGGGGGGGAACGATAGTTTTATTTAAAACCGGGGTCGGTTGGGCACGGGAGACAGGTCAGCAGGATAATGGGTAGGTTATCCCGTAATAAATGGACAATGGGCCACTTGGGGGTGAGATGGCAGGTGACGGTGGCCAAAACATACGGACGGGTGATGTGGAGGCTAGAGATTGGAGGTAAAAGTCGCAATAGGGGGCCGGTCATGAGTGAAAAGGGTAAGGGACTGACAGCAGTTATGGGATGGGACATAACTTGGGAACAAGCGGAACAAGTGGCATCAGTTGAAGATGACGTCCCTAAGTGATGGAGGTTGTCAGATGGCATATGGTGAAAATACTTCGGGACCAATAGATTTATGCCACCTATGACAAGGGGCCCGCCGGAGGGAATATCCATTCTGGACGCCCCCCCCTTGATTAAAAATAGAACATCAAGGGGGGTCCGAAAACCTTTTTAGACCGTTGATCTGCGCGCCCATTTCCAAGCCACAGATCTTAGCGTGCTCTTTAATACTCATTCCGGACACCCCCCCCCCCTTCCATTAAAGGCAGAACGGACGGGGGGGTCTGAAATCAAATCTGGACCGTGGATTCACGCGCTCGTTTCTGGACCGTCCAGATCTGCGCAAATCTTATCATCAATTTTGGACCCCCCCCCCGGGTTAAAAGAAGAACGGTCGGGGGGGTCCGGAAAGCTTTGTGAGTCGTAGATCTGAGCGCCACGATCTAGACCGTCAAAATGTGCAGGGAGCATAAACTGGGAGCGGAGAACACATGCGCTAGGAGAAAACTTAGGATAAGTGCATTTTGTGGGTTTTTTCCCCCAAATTTCAAAAAGACACCACCATGGGATTTTGAACAAACATCTTTTAAGCATTAGGAACATGATGAAATCTTGACCGCTAGATGGTTTTACTGGGATGGAGCAAATGAAGCAACTAACCTACATGCTAACCTATCTTCCTAGGATAATTAACCCAGATTAAACTGTTGGGTTAAGAAATTACTCTACCTTAGGGCTATTTGACCAGGATTAGATAGTCTGGTCAAATTTATTCGCTAATCTATCCTAAGGGCTATCTGACCAGGATTAGACAATCTGGTCAGATTTATTCACTAATCTATCCTAAGGGCTATCTGACCAGGATTAGACAGTCTGGTTAGATTTATTCACTAATCTATCAACGTTAAATTTAAAAAGAACTTGGCCATGCTTGAAAGGTATGGCCAAGTTACTATTATTGCATGGGGCTTTCATTTCAATTCTTTTATGCCCTCTTTTCTTTTATTTTTTCTTTTTCTTTTTTCTTTTCTTTTTCTTTTCTTTTTCTTTTTCTTTTTTCTTTTCAAATTATTTGCCAAATGAAAAATCATTTGTCAACAAAAATACTAAAGACAAATAATATCCCAGTCACCAGTTGATTCCCATAACTTATGGGGTGATAACACCAATGATGTAGGTTTTAATGGTGAAAAGAGTTGGAAGAAAAAAAAAAACATGTAACAGTTTGCAGCACAGGAAAAATATATAACAGTTTGCAGTTCAATCAACCCTCAAACAACATGCAACCACCAAAGAAGTACCTAGTGTGTCTGGAACTTGATTTGGTGTCTCGTAAACTTGATCGGGACTTAGTTGGAAGCATCCAGTCTTCTTTTAACTGCTACAACCAGTTTGCATCACCAATTTCAAAGATATGGCAGTGTGCTTCATTCAAATTGTTAGACATGTTCCTTGAAACCAAACTAAAGAACATGATGCATTGAATGTGTTGAAAACAATGAGATATCCCTTGACATGTTTTCAAGGTACAATGATGAGAGATTAGTGCATAAGGTACTTCTTGATACGATGCGAAATTTCATGTGAGTTTGCAATAAGTAGATTGGACACTTGACTTGACCCTCAAATGGTTGAAAATGACATAATGGAACCTTTTGTAAATCCCTTTGAGACAAGACACATGATAATCATAAGTTTAAGATGAAGGGTGTGACCAATGCTGACCCTTATTTCTTTCATGATGATGAACACTAACATGACACCAAGACTCTTACATGGAATAAGGTCATAATTTTTTACTCTTGAACATTTCGTGTGATAACATTGGCTCCATAGGGGATGGCATGCTCCCTGTGAGCTGCCAAGAACATTGTAGTTACAGCGCCTTATCCATTGGGATATGGATTCTTATTGTTGATCTACTGCAAACCAAGAAACTAAAAGAATAAAAAATGGTCGTGTGATGAGGTTATTCTCCTACTTCTAACTTGAGCTCTGATATGATTGATCAGGTGAAATAAAAAATCCATTGAATCCATGCAAGGACCTTGTCTATTGATTGGATTCCTTGCATAACCCTGCTTCAAGGAAATTCAAGCTGAAAATTAAATCCAATCTGAAAACTCATGCACTTTGAAGAACCAATTCCACTGACTAATTCTAGGAAACTCATAAAGGTCTCTTTCTCTGATGTTTCCAACATAAATGCAAAATGATCTTGAATAATATGTGTGAATACCACTTTTTGATTGATAAAAAGGAAAGGACAGCCAATGTCTATAGTTCCTTCATGTTCACAAGTATAGAGTAACATACAATCTTCTTTCTTCATTGTATCCTTTTCTTCAAATGCTGATTTTTCTTGTTCGAAGTTTTCAAATGCAAGATCATTCTCATAATAAATGGAAACAGATTGATTATTTTCCTTATCATGCTTTTCAACCTCATTAAAATTCTCCATATAGAGAACCATAGGATCACTAAGAACATGGAAAGGTTGTTGTTGACTTATAATGTTATCATTATGTTACAAAAAACTTATTAGATTTTGCAGCTTAACTCCTTATGCTCTATAAGAAACTTCAAATTTTTCTTTCAAAATCTTAAATGAAGAAAAGAATAAGGGAAATGACTTACCTTCATCTAAGTCACAATTTTCCTTATGATAGAGGTCATAACTATCATAAATGGGTTGAATGCTTTCATAGGATTGTTGAAAAGAATCTTTTTTTGGATGAAAGGATATTTCTGATGTTTTTTGTAAATCAACCTCATCATAGTTATTGTACTCATCATATACATGTAAAAAAAAGGCTTCTTGAAGATCATAAATAAAAAAATTATAGACAACATCTTACTCCTCAATAAGCTACTCTGCCAACTCCTCATGTCATCCTTCTTGTTCATGTTCATTATCAGCTATGCCTATATTCCACTCCTCATCCTTAACTTGGTCTGAAAATTTTCCACAGTCTTTGAGATCGTCATCAACCTATTGAGAATCAATGAACATTTGATGCAAGGTGGAAAACCTCCTTTCTAGGAGAAGAAGATAAAAATCTGGATGAAGAGTTGTTACATAACACAGTCTAGCAACAACTTCAGGAGGACGGATATCTTAAGGCATGTTGCAATAAAAACTATAAAATTGCTTGTTGAAAATAGCAAGAGCTTCATCCTCCCCTCTTTTCAAATCATAAAACTCAGCTAAGTATTGGTCAAGAGATTTTTTCTCTCCCCAATACCTTGAAAATGCACCAAATAACTAATCCCACGAACCAACGGAACCAACCTCTAGATTTTTAAACCACAAAGTAGCATCTCCAACAAAAGATTTGGCAAATAACCTCATAACAACATCCTCATGCATAATTTCCAAATTGTCAATGACATTTTGAAAAGCTCCCAAATGCTTCTTAGCTATAATATGATCTTCTCCAACAAAAAGAGGTAGATATTCTAAAAAATTGGGATGGTAAGGGTGAAGAATAGATGGAAGTTTTAAGGGTTTAAACATTTTTTCTCTTTTTCTTGACTGAACATGAGTAGGATGAAAGTGAGGTTCAATGGATTGATTGAAAAATCTAGCAGTGGTGGTATAATTTGGTACTATGATTAGAGAAGGTAGTGAATCAGTTGTATCATTCATGTGGTTACAGGGTTGATAATGTTCAAGAAGGATTTGAATACAAAAATTGATCTCATATGTTTTAGATGAAGGACTAGGGTCAACATCAAATATGTAAGAAGAATGCATATCTTCTTCTTTCAAAGAGGGATATACAGTAGTAGGCTTATGGTCATCAGAGTAAACAAAGTAAAGGATGATTCTCATGATATATGAAGGAAAGGACAAGAAAGAATTGATAAAAAATAATATGAGCTCTTGAAGGAAACTTATATATTGATACTTGGACTTCCTGTTTCTTCCTTCCATTTTCTGTTTGAGCTCATTCCTCAGTGGAGTCATGTAACTTAATTTGAATCACCAACAAGTTATTCAAATGTGTGGAGTTTCCATGGTGAAAATTGCAGTCTGTTCTATCGCCAATCCTTGCTTACCATCAAGAACTGATAGTAATATGTGTCGTACAACCTAGGGAAGATATTCAACCTTGTCCCCGACAATGGTGCCAAAAATAGTTAGCACCAAGAGTTGTTCTTAGACTTCTTTAAGAACATGCCCAGTACCCATCATAATATAAATGATTTAAAACATGTTTATATTTGAGTTGATCAACAAGACTAAGTAAGAAAGGGAGAGGGAAACAAACTGTTTGTAGAGGCATTACATTGGGCATGGGGTCATAACATCCTACAGATCAAAGGAAATCAAATTGTATACTAGACAAAAGGGCTATATAATGATGAGTAGATGCATAGAGAATATGAAAAAAGGAAGAACATCCATTGTGTTACCACTCCAAAAGTCACCCTAGACTGTAATCAGGTGAGCTTGGTAACATCAAATATTACAAAAATAAAGTTGATTTTGAAATTATGAGAGTGGTAAGGCTGAAGATATAAGATTGAATTAACAAATCATATGAATCTATCCCTGTAAATCATCTCCCATATGCAGCAAAATAGATCATCCAAAAACAATGTTTAGCCATTCAAGGCTTTCAGATGGAAGACTTTTATGAGAAAACATAGTACTGGAAATCGAGAGACATGAAAATCCTTTTCAAGCATACTATTTATATAGTAGAAGAATAATCATAATCTGAAGATCCTTTTCAGAAGATATTTAGGAACACGCAAGGTAGAAGATATCAAAGGATCCTCCTAAGAAACCCTCTCACACTTGTTGTTGAACAAGAACAAAGATTAAGAGTCAAAACAAAGAAAAACATAGCTAAACATCACTCTCTTCTGCAAATAAATTCTTAACACAGAAAATGATAAGATAGGCTATCTTCAAATTAATTATGTCAAAGTACAGAGCCTCCCGACCCCCTCCCTTCTTGATTGGAACATGGGTTTATAATAAGAAATAAAGGAAACAACTAGAGGTGCGAGTTGGCCCTTCCTCCCATTGGATTCTCCAATCAACAATTATCTATTGAACACCTATGCTAACAACTATTAACAAACTGCTACAAAAAAGGAAAAATGTTGGAAATTAATCCAACATGATTTGAATGACACTTTCTTCCTTGATGCGCATCTTTGTCCATTGTCAAGTGTCCTGTAGAAGTTGTAAGTTGTCATCTTGTTGCCATCTATTGTTTATGCAATCTTCTCCATCATCAGCCACTCATAAAGATGCTAGATTGACTTCCCTTGATTTTAGGTGCCAGCTGGTAGTGTCATTCTGGTGTATATGCATGCAAACCTTTGTCCTCTATGAAATATTAGGTGGCAAAATTACGTAGTGCCCCTTATGTTGCGTCTGTGTGCAAACTTGTTCTTTGCCAGATATTGGGTAGCAAAATTAGGTAGCGCATTGTGGAATACGCAGTGCCCAGGAGAAAACACAGTGCCTAGGAAATTTACAGCACCCAGGATAAAACACAGTTCCCAGGAGAAAACACAGCACCCAGGAAATTTAGAGTGCCCAGGAGATTTGGCAGTGCACTGCACTCTGCATATCCATGCATGAAAATGGTGGAACGGGCAAGAAATTGGGAGCAACATCATATATATCATGGTTATATTTAGTTCTTCAACACCTGTATGCTTGATGCGTGGCTTGAGCTTGAGGCTTGACTCGTGACCTAGCTTTGACTTAGTTCATGGCTTAGTATTTTGACATATAGCTTTGACTCATAGATTATGAATTAGGAATATGATCTTAACTCATAGTTTAGCTTAATGTAATGACTAGTGACTAGCATAAGAAATGGGCATGTGGCTTTATAAACTCTAGACTTAGGATAATGCAAAATATTTATGCATAGAACTTTAGGTTTAGACTAGAGTGCCACTTTAAATCACACACCACCTCTTCTATCAAAGTCAATAAACTCATTTATTGAAAAGGCAACTAAAATAAAACATAGGGAAATCAACAAAATAAAGATTCAGGAAAAACTACTAAAAGTTGGTTTTTTGGTTATGCAAGTAAAAAAGACAAAGGTCAAAGGAATCTTAGGCAAAGATATCAATAGGAACTTGTCAAGACAGATTGAGGAAATTGAGGTTTGGACATTGGAAAACACTCAAAGGGATTTTGATAATTTCAACATAAATATGCTGAAGACACTCTCAAAATATATTGAAAAAAATGAGTGCTAACACATTGTACATAGATCCTTTCTGCAAACATATTAAAGATTGATTAAACAATTAACAATGATTTAATGGGCAAGCTACAACATATTCTTTGTTGTTCATGAATCTATTAATCAATGGCAGTTATGATCCTCAAAACCTGCGATATATTCAAGTAAGAGGATGACAAGATAAATGGAAAACAAATAATAAAATCTGATAAAAAAATCTGATAAAAAAATCTCATGAATCTTTAATGGCAGAAATGTTGATTACAAATAGGCCCTTAAACTTATAAATGAGCAACTAAACTGCTCCTCTAGCTCTATCCTCTCTTGGATCATGAATCCAATCCTTTCCTCAAAAAAACCACTGATATATATAGTGTATCAATCTTTCCTACTCTAAATAGGTCGAATCCCAAGTGATTACATTGGATTCCATTTTCTCTAGGAGTTGTTACAACAAGGTGAAACAAAAAATCCACCTAGCTGCTACTTTTTTGGATCTTGTCTATTGTGATAAATTCTTTTTGAAACAGGTCATGCTACATGATTTGGTGATAGAACACATGTCCTTCATGTCCAACTACCTCCTAGGAAACCATTTGAACCCCCTTAGACAGGTGGAAACTCTCCTACAACTCGGATTTATCAAACTGTTAGAGTTTGCAACACAATTTCAGGATTCACTACAAACTTTCCTATAGATGATGATTTCAACGTTTCTCCCAAACGATGAACTGGGTCAGGCTGAGTTTTGGTCAGCAAGTCCAATATATTATTATTCATCTCCAAACAAAATTTCAGAAGAACCCAGATCGAAATTTAAAAGTTATGATGAAAAAATGACTCTGTTGTGTACTAATTCACTGCAAATTGTCCCAAAATACCAATTTGCGGCGCCTTTGACAACACGTGCTGCGAATTTTCTTGTAGGTGTCGTTTTACCTCCAAAATGATTTCAAACTTTAAAAATTGCATAAGAAGTTGGGAAAAACCTTCCATAGCCTACTACAAACCTCTTAAAACATGAAGTAACCTTTAGAAATCATATGAATATTGTAATATCAGCTCAAGACCCAAAATCATTACTCTGGTTATAATCTTATGCACAACAATAGTTTGAGGATGAACAAGATGAAAGTAGGAGGTGATAAAATAAGAACATAAATCCAACTTGGATGAAAACTTCAGATAAGCAGAAATTGAAGCAGCTATGTGTAAAACAGAGGGTTTGCACTACATTGGTTAAGTTCGCAGCGCCAGTTTGAAGCGCAAATTGAACAAGATTTTTATGAAAGACTTGCAAGATTTTACACGTCCGAGGAGAAAAATATTATTTTAATGGTTAAAACCTCATCCCTAGATGAATCTTAGTTGAGGAGGGTTTGATTTATCAGAAAACAAAGAGTTTGCAACACACAGTTTGTAGCGCACATTAATTTAGTGGATAAGGTTATTGTTGTGAGAGGAAACTATACATTTCTCCTTTGGTATAACAAACTTGAATATGTACAAGGTTTAGGATACCTATGTTGTAGGTTTTAATGGTGTAAAGAGTTGGCAGCACAAAAAACATGTAACAGTTTGTAGCGTAGGAAAAATATATAATAGTTTGTAGTTCAATCAACCCTGAAACAACATACAACCACCAAAGAAGTACCTGGTGTGTCTGGAACTTAAGCTGGTGTCTCACGAACTTGATTGGGACTTAGTTGGAAGAATCCAATATTATTTTAATTGCTACAGCTAATTCCCAACACCAATTTCAAAGCTATGGCAGCACGCTTCATTCAAACTATTAGACTTGTTCCTTGAAACCAAACTAAAGAACATGATGCATTGAATGCGTTGAAAACAATGAGATATCCCTTGACACATTTTCAAGGTACAATGATGAGATATTAGTGCATAAGGTACTTCTTGATACATTGCAAACTTTCATGTGAGTCTGCAGCAAGTATATTGGACACTTGACTTGACCCTCAAACGGTTGAAAATGACATAATGGAACCTTTTGCACATCCCTTTGAAACAATACACATGATAATGATAATTTTAAGACCAAGGGTGTGACCAATGCTAACCCCTATTTCTTTCATGATGATGAACACTATCATGATCCCAAGAATCTTACATGGACTAAGGTCAGAATTTTTGACTCCTAATCTCCTCAGTTGTGCTATTAGTTGAAATTTTGAATCCTAATCTCCTTAGTGTGAGCCAAACATGTGATCAAGGACACATTCTCATATTTGAATCTCAAAATGTGAAATTAGAAAATAATACTTGGGAAAATTAGTGGTTGTTGCACCAAGGACATCAAGTGATGTATATATCTTAAACACAAAAGAAGAAGAAAAATTATGCATGGGCCAAATAGATGAAAGTTGGCTATGGCACAAAAGAATGGGACACATAAGCTTCGATAACTTGACTCCATATCAGATGAAGGCATATTTCTTGGTTACTCGTCCAACAAAATGCCTACAAATGCTATAATCTTAGGCTACACAATATTGTGGAAAGTGAAAATGTAAAAGTGGATGATCTAAAAAAAAAAGGGATTAGATATCAAGATAATCCACAAATTGATGAAAGGATAAGAGATGATGATGATGAAGAAACAAAAGAAATAAAATAGGATGAATCACAAAGTGAAGAAGAAAATGAAGAGGAAGAATCACCAAGACAAGATACAAAATCACCATCAAGGAGAATACAAAGAAATCATCATGAAAGTCAAATCCTTGGTAACAAAAGTGTTGGAGTTGAAACAAGAAGAAAACTAACATATGAATCATAACAAGCATTGTTCTCTCTAATACAACCCAAAAAAATTGTAGAGGCCAGAAAAGATCAAGACTGGATCAAATCCATGAATTAAGAGCTCGATCAAATAGAGAAAAATAAGACTTGGGAACTTTTCCCAAGACCAAAAAACATAGATGTGGTAGGGACCAAGTGAATTTAAAAAATACAAATTTAATGAAGATGGTCAAGTTATAAGGAATAAAGAAAGATTAGTTTGCAAAGGATATGCACAAGTAGAAGGGATTGACTTTGAAGAAACCTTCGCTCTAGTTGCAAGAATGGAAGCCATCAGATTATTTCTAGCATACTTAAGCTTTACGAATTTTCAAATCTATCAGATGGATGTAAAGTTTGCATTTATGAATGGAGACCTAAAAGAAGAAGTCTACATAGAAAAACCAGAAGGATTTGAACAATAGGAAAAGAAGAACAAGTGTATAGATTGAAGAAGGCACTCTATGGCTTTAAACAAGCACCTAGAGCATAGTATGCAATATTGGATAGTACCCGCTACAACAAGGATTCAAAAGAGGCATGTCTAACAACAATATCTATCTTAGAATTGAAAAAGATAGTTTGTTAGTCACACTGGTCTATGTGGATGACATCATATTTGGCTGCAAAAATGATGAATCAAGTTATAAATTTTCTCAAGAAATGTCAAAAGAGTTTGAAATTTCTATGATTGGAGAGATCATTTTCTTCCTTGGACTTCAAATCACTCAGCCACCAAAAGGAATTTTTATCACTTAGTCCAAATACCTAAAAAAGATACTTAAAAAGTTTGGAATGGTTGAAAATGCACCTTTTATCACTCCAATGACAACTAGTTGCAAACTCAGTAAGGAAAATGAGTCACCTTTTGTAGATTCAACTCTCTACACGTCTACGGTTGGTTGCCTATTATATTTTACTGCATCCAGACCTGATGTCATGCAGGTAGTAGGAATGGTGGCAAGATTTCAATCATCTCCCAAGGAATCAAATGTGATGGTTGTCAAGAGAATATTTAGATATCTTAAGGGCACATCAGACTTTGGATTATGGTATCCAAGGAATAAAGGATTTGAACTAATTGCCTACACAGATGTTGAATATGATGGTAGTGTGGATGAAAAAAATAGCACTAGTGGAAATGCATTTTTCTTAATGGAATGTCTAGTCTCATGGTCAAGTAGAAAATAGTCATCAATTTCACTATCTATAGCAGAGGCAAAATATATTGAAGTTGTTGAATGTTGCACTCAAATATTATGGATGATACAAGCATTGGAGGATATTAAAATTGAATGTAATTAGCCGATACCTATCTATTGTGACAATACAAGTGCCATCAACATCTCCAAGAATCCATTCATGCATGAAAACACCAAACATATACCCATCAAGTATCATTTCTTGAGAGATAAAGTTAGTGACAAAAAGGTTAGATTGGAGCATGTTGGTTCAAAGGAGCAGATAACAAACATATTCACTAAATCCTTGCCTAAACACGCATCTAAACATCTAAGGCAAGAGATGGGAGTAGTATCCATACAATAAATAAATAAATTCATGACTATAGGGGGAGAAATGTTGAGAGGGGGAGCTCTCAAAAATAGAGGATGGAAAAAGGTTCACTTAAAGAAAATAAGAAAATAAAAAATAAAAAAACAAAAAATAAGTTGTTGTTGACAAGGGGAGAAAGAAAAAAAAATGACTAGTATTGTGACTCAAAACAAAAGAAGGTTGAGCGACACTAAATTGGTGATGAACCTCATTCTTGTATCAGAAGCCTTGACATTGATGTCAAAGGGGGAGAAAAGAATGGTAAAAACAACACTCATTTTTAGGGGATCATTTTGTTTTACAATGTGTTGCCATCAATGAAAAAGGGGGAGATTGATGGAAATATGGTGTTGGCATTGATTTCAGTGAAGACAATAAATACTATAGTGGAGTATGACATGGAACTAGAGTAAAATCTATGGGAATATTGAGTTACAAGAACGCAGTGGACTACCGAAATACAAAGGATCACTTGGTCAAGTCATTTGAAATAATGAAAGAATGAGACAATTTCAATTACTACGTTGGTCGAGTCGAGTTGTCCTGGTGACTATATATTATCTTGAGATAGGATCGTGATAAATAGAACGAATACGGGTGAGTCTCCCTCTTGAATATTGTCTTGTGCACTATCATTTCAGAGTGTCGTCGAAGGTAAATTTTTTAATGTAGAATCGAGAACCCTTGAGCCTGTTAGATCAACATTGTAGTCAATATTTCGTAGCAAGTTTTGGTCATCATTTTTTCTGGGCGAAGTTGGACGAACCTTCAAACCCAAACAATTTCAAGAAGCCACCAATGGTTAGATCCACTCAAGCATTCAATTGTTGAATAAATTGTCATTGATGTCAAAGATTAGTAAGTGATCAAATATATGTCAAAGGTTAGTAAGTGATTAAATATAAATGTGATCTTGGTATCACTTTAATAAATACAAAAGTGGAAAAATTAAGTGGAAATGGAGTTTACCCAAAAGTGGAAATGAAAATGGACTAAATATAAATATGAATTTAATAAATAACGAAAGTTAACAAGTTAGGTGGAAGTGGATTTTATGTAAAAGATGAGTAAATATGAAAGTGGAATAAAGAAAAAGGTAAAAGTGAAATTGGATTAAAGAAAAAGGTAAAAGTGAAAGTGGAGTTAAAGAAAAAGGGAAAAAGTGAAAGAGCATATGCTATTTGCAAACCATGGTGGTGTTTAGCTATGGTAAGGTAAAAAGTGAATTAAATCATGATAGTCAAAATCTATTGACCCAATTGAAAATGAGATTGAATGATCTAAAAGGCACAATGGTTCATTGACATTGTGTTAATTAAAATAGTATGATTAATATCTTATATTGAAAATCCACATACTTATAATGAAGAGATACATTCCTATATTGAAGAGGTGCAATTGTTCAATTGTACATGACCATTGGAAGACTATATAAACATAAATTCTTGTTGAAAGAGGGTGTGTCTTTGTGCTTGAAATCTAAAGATCAATAATAGAGTTAGAGGCCAAGAAAGTAAATGAAGATATGTAGCAAAATCCAAAGAAGATTATGAATATTTGAATATTGAAGTACTTATAATAAAAATGGAGGTTGGTGGTGTTAGGACAGGTTGGAGCCTGCAAAGGAGGTTGTAGCCTCCTTCTATTTGAATTTGGTAAACCAAGTTTTTGCAACATGTTTTCATTTATAGTTGAAGAAACTAGAGAGTTGATGCTTCCCTCCAGTCGATGTTGGTAAAATCTAGGGGGTTGCATCTTCCTTCTAGTTGTTGCTAGTAAAACAGGGAATTGGTGTTTCCTTTGAGTTGGAGCTCGTAAATTAAATGTAATCTTTATTGAAAATAAGAAGAACATTTGTGAAGTTGGGTTTTCCACATTTAAATTATGTGTATTGTACCTTTTTGTTGATCATTTGTTTTTATTTGATAAAATTAATAATTAAATGGTTTTAAATTGTTGAAAAAGGATAATATTGATTCACCCCCCCCCTCTCAGTATTAAACAATATTCCAACATTAACAACAAATTAACTTAAGAAGGAACAATAATTTGGGAATAAGCGTAATATCTCCACCCAACCTAGTTGGGGACATTACATTGTCTGATGTGATACCACTCGAAGGGGTACCAACAGGCGTTACAAGGGTGTCCAACAATGTGATCTTAAAAACCTATTGTATTCCCTACGTGTATGCTTCCCTGACTGCATATTTATGCGTGGAATGACATATCACCATAGATTAAAGACGTCAGAATACATATCTACCCTAAAAAAAATCAACCCACAATTCTTGCCTAGGAAAGAGCTCTAATACCACTTGTTATGCACCTGGTTATGTTATTTTGAGCAGAGACAGAAAATATCACAGAAATTACCAATAGAAAAACATAATATAGATAAGAGCACACCAAAAATGATACCTTTTATTGAAATGGGAGCAATGTTCACTTGTGTTAGAAACATAACATGTAATAATAAATATAAGTACATTATAATAGTTAATGAATAATTAATGAATAGACACCTTCCAAATGAAAGGTCACGTCTCTTCATGGAAGGGAACCCTTGCGTGGGTATATAAGGCCCTCATTATTATTGTATCTTATCATCTCATTTTCATATACATTATTATTTAATATATTATCCTTTATGGATTATAACTTGTTATCCTACATACATTGGGTATTAACTGGTGAACCGGCTTGGTTCACCACAACTTGCCTCTTCGAGGGGGAACCTCCAACAGAGCAACGCTCTATTACAATAATTCTCAAGACATCCTTTTTCATACCTCCTACTCTTATTTATACTAAATCTATCTTCTAGAGAACATTATAGAGGAGGATATGTGTAGAAGCGAAAGCTTCTATAAGGTATTCTTACATTGACTTGTTCACATGTATTTAATAGGCCTTATTAACTAATGTCATCCTTCATTACATGGAAAATATATCTTGCTAACTAATGACCAACTAAGAGGGGTTAGGATAAGATCCTAACAAGTTTGAATCAATTTCAGGAAGCTTCTTGTCTTCCATGTTGTTTAACTTGTTCTTATACATTAGGTACATAGTCATAGTTGTTCTCTCAATGGGGGAAAGGTTTGCCTCTAAGAGGAGGATAAGATAGGGCGTATTTCCTTTAATTTTAATATTATAGGTTATAAAATTCTTTTGGATTTGCTCTATCTTTCTCCTTGATTTTTAAGAGATACTGCATCCTCAAACATCACATCCATATAGAATAACAGTAGTAACAAGAGTCTCAAATATGAGGTTTTTCTTATCCCATATCCAAAGGTCTGTTGATTTACAATTGTTTTCAAGCCCATTATAAGATTTCTATCATCCATTTATCCTTTTCTCAATGCTATAATTCCATTTGATCTTATGGTGAATATCGATTTCAAGATATTTGTAAGAAGTCACTTCCTTCAAGTTGTTTTTTTCATATACGAAGGTATCATATGTGATTTTATTAGATTTAATGACCATGACTTTTGTTTTTCCAGTATTAACAATCATACCCATATTGGAACAAAAATCCTTGAGGATTTTTTACTACTCTCCAAGATCGTGGGGACTCCTCACCATAAGAATGATATCAACAAAATAAAGAAGAATATTGATGACTATACCAGTGAGAGTTGGTCTGACACAACCTGCTTCTTCCAAACACTCTTCTAACTTGTTAATGTATATGCCAAAAAGGTAGGAAACAAGGGACAACCTTGCTTGACTCCAATATTGCAGTTAATTTCTTTCAACCAACCCTCGGTTTTCTTAAGATTGAAAATAATGGTCTCATACAACCTTATAACAACAGTCCTCAACTTGAAAGACACTTTTGTCTCTTCCAACCTATCCCAAAGGTTTTTCCTGGGAACTATGTCAAAATATCTTTTAAAGTAAAAAATACAACAAAAAACATTGATTTTAGTATTACAGAACTCCCCTGCAATGATCCTAAGGGTAAAAAGATCGTCCACAGTTGAATGATATCTCCTAAACCTAACTTGGCCTTTAGCTCTTTTACCATGACTTTCTATCGAAAGGCTAATCTTTTTTTCCAAAATAATTCCGCATATCTTGGCTAAAATCGGGCTAATCATAATGGTCCTATAATTAGAGGGAATGTTTCTACCCTCACTTTTAAAAATAGGTACAATGAGGCTTTGTGTCCAGGGTTTATGGAAACCCTCCTTGATTTCAAAATTAAAGAGATTGTGTACGTCAGGGATGAGGATAGGCCCTCCAATTTTAAAAATTTCAAATTGGTATCCTTCAATGTCCTTAGTTTTCCCATGTGAAAGCCACTTAACTCTGAACTCTATGTCATCCAAAGAAAAAACTTCATCCTCGATATGAACAATAGGAATGGTTTCCATGAAATTAGGGAACTCGTAAAGACTTTTAAGGTAGGAATTCCAGTCCCTTAAGGGAATCATATTATTTTCTTTATTATTGTGAATTATAATTTTCCTCCATAACTTCTTAGGATCAAGCTTAGATAGGTGTAGAAGCTGCTCTTACCTTTTATTTATATAGTAGCTTTTTTCCCTTTTAATTGGTGATTTTTATGTATTAATCTTATCAAGTTTGAAGGACTCATTAGTAGCATCCCTAATGCATTTCCTAGCAATTTTACATTATTTATCATACCAAGGGTTGGTTGTTCTATTCTTCTTTTACAAGACACCTTGAAAGATAATTTGTTGATATAAGTGGAAAGGGTAGTTGTAAAATTATCATAGAGGTATTTAATGTTGTCCTTATAAGTTAGAAGATGCAATTTACTATTTAAATCCTTTAAGAAGAGATCAACTTTACTTTTTTCAAAAAGAAATTGCCTTTGATTATTAGAATTTTCTTCAATGGCGCTCATGTGCATGGAAAAGTTTAGAGTTGGGGTTAAAGGTATGTTATTGCACAATTTGTACTTTGATCAAAGGAATGGTTAATGGAGAGAAAATTGGCGTAACTTGAGGTCATCCTATCACTATCACCTCAATAGGATGCCTCTTTCTATTTAGGGTTGATGGCCCATGGGAGACATCCCTGGTGACTTGGGGGTTTGAGAAGGAAAGATTAAGATGTCTATTAAAAGGTCCCCTCTCACAAGTCACCACTCATCAGAAAGTCTTGGGGTTTTAACCAATGAAGTAGTGAAATATCAAGATGTACCTGCCTAATAAAAAGCAACAAGAAAATATGTCTTTTGCAAGTACAACTTGTTGTTAGTTTTTCATAAAACCACAGACTTTATCAATAAAAGAAATGGCTGATATAATGGTGAAGTAAACAGAATATTGTAGCAGCAATATTTATAAGACAATAACTTCACAACAAGTCCCTTAAAATGGCTTCAAAATGACCAAGAATAATCTCTTATCAACATCAAAATACTAGAATTTGTCAAAAGCAAGTAAGGCAATGCATTAATCAACTTTTTCAATTGCTTTTAGATGCTTTTAGTGCTATGAAATATGGTTTAGCTTACTTTAGTAACAACAACAAAAAATTTAGTAGATTAGGCTATTATAATGTTAGAAATGGTTGGTAGAAGGCTTAAGATGTAGGTTTTGATAGTTGTTTTGGTCAATCACTCAATAAAAAGTCTTAGATTAGTGCCTTTAGGGAAAATGGAGTCTATTAGGTGGCAGAAAATTTTGAAGGAAAATATGATAGTAGGAGAGCCAAAGACAAGAGAGGTTAATAGTTGAAGTGTCGGTAACCCAAGGCTTCAACTACCAAACCCTAGGGGGGAAATAGCTACTAAGGTGTAGGTAACCATAGGCCTTAGTAGTTTTCCTCCTTACTTAGATCAAAGATGAAGCAAATGATGACTTGGATGAAGAAAATTTTTTAGGGTGTTGAAATGGCAAGGCCCTTAGCAAAAACTTCTAGAAAAATCAGCTTCTTGGCAAACTCTAGTAGGTGAAAGCTTTTAAAGCAAGGACAATAACATGTGCTTGACTTCCTAGGGTTTGAGCTAGAAAACTCATAATATTAATGTAAATTCAAGATAAACATAACCATAACCATTCAATGAAGAAGAATTCCAGAAATCATACTTACATTCATCAAGAATCATCAAGCAAAAACCCTAGTTGAACACTTCCACCAAGAAAATTGCCAAAATAGTCCAAAATTATCCTCCTTCAACAAGTGCACCTAACATTTCAGCCAATAAACCCTAATTAGGGAGAAAATTTCATACCTCACCAAGTGTGATTGAAATATGATGAAAACTACAAGGGCAAAACCCCTTATTTATATAGTTTCAATGACCAGAATTAGGTCAAAAAGGTCGACATGGCCAATTACATGTAATATCTAGTTTTTACATTAAATGACATAATAAAACCCTAAATCAAGAAGAAAAGGTGATGTCATGCCCTTTTAGGGTGACGTTAGGCATTTTTAGGGCAACATTGGCCTCCAGGAGAAAAACATTAGGCCTCCTTAGGCCTCTAGATTAAACCACATGTGCCACTTGGCACACAACTGCCTCCAAAGTGTCCAAAATGTTGGGTGATGTCATGGGTCACATGGGTGACATCATGGGCCTTCCAAGGCCTACATCATAGTGAGAATGGCAAGACCCCCCCGGTTCCAGGCCTATCGGGTTGTCTCTGGTGGAACTGCCTCCTCTCTCTCCAGTGCAAACCTATGATCTGTCTCTACCCTTGGCTAGGGTCTCAGCATCCATCTGGTGGGATTTTATCCCTATGGAGTTCCAAACTAATCATCTCCACATGTCTAACTATCTATCGGGTGTGGTCTTGCAACAACGATAAGTACTCCCTCCATGGGCTCATAAGTCACGGGGATCATAGTAATGTCAATCACATCTAATAATCAAGTTATTTAAACATGTGCATGAAACCCCCTTTCCCAGACAAGTGCTCAAAGACGTTATGCTATTCTACAAGCCAGGTTTGGAGGGGAATCTAGGATGTCCTATTGGGCTAGTGCTCATTGGATGTGGGATGTTTCGAGGTGAAGAAAAATCCAGGCCATGTAAGTGGGTGAGGTGGTAAGGGATGTCTGAGCAATGGGTTCAGTGATGACAGGGGAATGTATGGCTTACATGTGGGTTCCTTTGAAGAGGGTGAGAGACACCTTGTCATGGATGCAAATGTTTCCAAGCCCATTCATGCCTTTTATATTTTTATCTTACTGTTTTTTCTTTCAAGAGACTAGTTAGGGGACACTGCCCTGGTGTGGTGACCAGTGGTGACAATGTTACCCACAATCATTTCACAAAAATGAGAATTTTGGCTCGTGATGAGACCCCTTTTCTCTTGGCTATGCCACCAAGATCCACTACCATGGTGTGGTGACCAGTTGAATGGTAGTGTCATACCGCTACATTCCCATGGACCTAATAGGATAGCTCGTGATGAGACCCCCTATCCTCCAACTAGGCCTTGATTTTATTATTTTATGGGTCCCTTTGTTTCTTGATGAGAATCCTTGTATTTCTTTCTCGGGGGTCACTGGGAGAAGAATCTGCAGGTTTTGTTATTTTATCTTTTATCTTTTTCCAACTACTTTTACCCTCTGGGCCTTTATCCCCTTCTTATCACAAGGTAAGGTACAACCCTTTACTATCTTGGCAAACCCAATGCCCAGACCAATGTATGGGATGGATGAGAGGGAAAAAGATGAAAGTGGTAAGTATGGTGGGAACGGACAATGACCTTTCATGAACCCCCCCCCCCAACAGTGGAAACTCAAACCCTATGGGAACCAGCTTACTAGGGCATCCTGTCATTCCCCCCAAGTGTGGATAAGGGGAAAGGAATAAGGTCCAAGCACATGTTATAAGTAAAAGAATTAAATGCACATATTCAAATGTTTTTAGAATCAGAGTGACACATACCATGATACCTGGACTCATTACCTCATGGAGCAAGACCCACTGCTGTTGAAGGACTAGGCTGATGGGATGGATGTTGTTGTTGCTGACAAGGTGGAGGCATTGAAGAAGAAGAAGGATGGGCCCTCCAAGGCCAGGCTCAAGTCAATATGGCTCTTGGTACTCCATGTCTAGGACCTGTGGGCCTCGATACATAATCTCCTTAGTTATCCCTAGGCTAGGGGATAACATATGGCTCCAACTCGAGGACATGTGCTCACCGTAAAGTGCATGAGAACCTCGACATCTCTGGAATAACCTCCGACCTACCTTATCTCAACAGGATATTATCAGCAATCATTTGGGGCGGTGATATCACCTCTAGCTCATATATAGTACAAAAAATGAAAGCAATCATATATACAAATGAAAATGCAACTACTCTAGCATGAAATCAAAATGGTATATACAATGAATGAAAATGCATACCTACTTACCTCTACTTACATGTTGGTTGAATGCTAGGTGTAGTCAAATAGCTAGTGAAACCATCCTAGCAATGTCTCCCCATACCTTCCTATGTGCTTCATCATAAACCAAAGCGGTGATAAGTTAAGCACAAAAATAACACAAGTTAGAAAATGTATTGTATCATTGGAAATTGTAAGGTCTAGCTCATGGAGGTGGGTGGGAGGGAAAAAGTGGTGCCAAGTCATACTCTCAGGAAAGTTTCAATCCATCTTAGAAAAGGATCGTGAAAATTCAAAGGTTCAAAATAATGACTCAAGGAGTTTGAATGTTGGCTACCTCAGACGTCTTCACAACTTGAGGCCTAGGAAGGCATTAGCAAGGACCGAAAGGATGACCAACAATTTCCTAAGGGGATGCTGGAAAACTGTGATAATAAGCTTCTTCTTCAGGTACTCAACCTTTCCCTAAAATCCAAAAGGATTTTTTGTCCTACAGAAGACTTGGGATAAGGGACATGTTTCCAAACCATACCTTCAGTGACATAGCAAGGTAAAGTAATCAAATGGAGGTGGAAAATCTTATCACAAACATCCTTCTTCAGGAAAGTAACTTCTTCACTTTTATCAAGATCTAAGCACAATGATGGATGATAACTTTCTTCATAGAATAAATTTAAGTGCTTAGAGGAACAGTCATCAAAGTCCTCAAGGTATGACCAAAATTTATTAGGAGATAATAACATCAAGTCATCCTTGGGTGTCTGAATAAAATTGGTAATCATGTCATGTTCTTGTTGCCAAATTTCAAAATCATTAGTAACTTCATGTGATAATGGTAAAGGAAACTTTTGGAAATGACCCTCAATGTCGTAAATGGGATCCCCAACATATCCAATAATATCCCAATTACGTTTTCCAACATGTATGAACTCTTCAATATTATCAACAAAATCATTATAGCATGAAGGGGTAAACTTATCCAACACTTCTTCACTTTCCACATCATAAGGTAAAGAATCATTAAAAATTTGGGAAGGGAAATAACTCACCTTGATTTCTTCTTCTTTTGTAGGAGCTTCAAGTATTTTGATAACTTCATCAAATGGAAGACTTGCTTCTACATATTCAACTACACAACAAGGAGTATCTACCTTGCTTGAGGATTCCATTTCTCCTTCACTCTCTGAATCATAGAATAAGGTATTATCAAAATCCTGAAAAGGAAAGTGACTAACCTCATCCTCTTATTATTGTGCAAAAAAAGTGGGATTTCGGATGACTTCATTAGAGGGAGGAGGACACATAAATACTTCATCATTGTGTTTTATATCCTCGGGTTCTAGATCCTCAACCACATCTTCATTATTCTTGGTAGAAGAATGAGTAATCCTTTGCTCTTCCTTGTGGGATTGGAAAACCTCATCAAGATCCTTTCCCTTATCCTCTTGTTGGTCAATGATTGGTTCCCATTCTTCTTGGAAATCATGAGTAAAGGTCTCATGGGAAACTAAGCTCTCCAAACTAAGAGTATCTGGGTAAAAGAGATGTTTTTTTGGGGGCAAAGTGATATTTTTCTCAATCCTTTTAGCCATGTCATGAGCTTCAAGAAGTGTTCTTGGGCCCTTTTTACTGAGGAGAAACCCTAGATGCACCAAGAGTGTGTTGATATAGATATGAACGATGTACTTTTCTTGAGGATAATGGATTTCAGGAATTTGATATAGTATTCCCTCAAACCTATCCTGGAACTGTCTGACAATTTCATTCTTAGTTTGTTTTATATGCTTGAGTCTTTTTAGTAGTATTGGGATGTCTTCCAACTAAATACCCCATCTTTTGAGAAAAAAAAATTCCAATTGTTCCATAGTTGTGATGCTAGCATTAGGGAGGTTGTCATACCACCTCCTAACATTACCATGAAGATTGGCAGAGAAGAGCTTCATTTCCAAATCTTCAACATTGCCACTGATAGGGTTGAATTCAAAGAAAGCCCATAAATCACCCATGTGATAGTCTACTCTTTCCCCATCAAAACCAGTGAATCTAGGGAGCAAATTTTCGTACTTAGGGGGAATTTTACTAGGGTATATAGGGATTTTACTCATGTCCAAGGGTTTGAAATTTCCCAGGTCCCATTGAGAAGTCATGGTTGGCTTCGTCATTAGTGGAGTCGCTAGACATTTTTCTTTAAATTATCAAAGGGATGAGGGGATCACCCTCAGTGGAGTCATCGGGTAAGCTTTGAAAAATTAATGTTTTTTGAGAAAAGGCTTACCAGGAAGTGTCGTCTTTGAGGAGAATTGACTCAGTGTTCCCTGACAATGATGCCAAAATGTTATCACACAATTTGTACTTTGATCAAAGGAAAGGTTAATGGAGAGAAAATTGGCGTAACTTGAGGTTATCCTATCACTGTCACCTCAATAGGATGCCTCTTTCTATTTAGGTTTCATGGACCAAGGGAGATGTCCCTGGTGACCTGGGGGTTTGAAAAGGAAAGATTAAGATGTATATTAAAAGGCTCCCTCTCACAAGTCACCATTGATCAGAAAGTACCCAGGTTTTAACCATTGAAGTAGTGAAGTATCAAGATGTACCTGCCTAATAAAAAGCAACAAGAAAATATGTCTTTTGCAAGTACAACTTGTTGTTAGTACTTCATAAAACCACATACTTTATCAATAAAAGCAATGGCTGATATAATGGTGAAGTAAACAGAATTTTGTAGCAGCAATATTTATAAGAGAATAACTTCACAACAAGTGCCTGAAAATGGATTCAAAATGACCAAGAATAATCTCTTATTAACATCAAAATACTAACATTTGTCAGAAGCAAGTAAGGCAATGCATTAATCAACTTTTTCAATTGCTTTTAGATTCTTTTAGTGCTGTGAAATATGGTTGTAACTTACTTTAGTAACAACAGCAACAAATTTAGTAGATTAGGCTATTATAATGTTAGAAATGGTTAGTAGAAGACTTAAGATGTAGGTTTTGATAGTTGTTTTGGTCAATCACTTAATATAAAGTCTTAGATTAGTGCCTTTAGGGAAAATGGAGTCTATTAGGTGGCAGAAAATGTTGAAGGAAAAGATGATAGTAGGAGAGCCAAAGACAAGAGAGGTTAATAGTTGAAGTGTTGGTAACCCAAGGCTTCAACTACCAAACCCTAGGGGGAAAATAGCTACTAAGGTGTAGGTAACCCTAGGCCTTAGTAGTTTT
>ML807280.1:0-20404 GCA_009831015.1 Picea engelmannii
CTCCTTAATTTTCTACAAATAGGGCCAGAAGCTAATTGTACCACAACATTGATAGTACATTAATAAGAAGAAGATGGGGTTCCCTCTCTGCTATTACTATGTTCATGATGCTCTCATGGTTTCCATGAACTTGCACATAAGTAGAGCATGACTTGACGCCAAGGATGCATATTTTGATTGGTCACATGAAGATATTAAGTGTTTGAAGGTGTTATCACATGAAAATTTGTTTTTTATAAATTTTGTAAAAAATTGTAAGTATGAGAAAATTTAAAAAAGGGGGTTGATTTTATAGGATCATTGTTCTCTCGGGCTTGCTAGAGTTTATATGCAGGGTTTTATAAAATATTTTTCCTAAGGCGCAATCTCCTATCTTATGTTATATTACAAATATCCTAAGTCCTAGAGCTAGCCACACATAAATTCCAAATCTCACCTGATCCAAAGCTCCAGTATCCAAATCTCTTTCAGGTGTCAAAGGGGTATCCAAATGCCAAGAATACCCATCAAATGCGCCAAGGGAAAAACTCAAACCAAATGACAAGTTCTTGGTTCAAATCCTGCAAGGAATGCAATGGCTAAGTATTTAACATGAAGGTGTCTAGGGAATCGCCAGCTATAAATAGATCATTGACAACTGAAATTACAGGACACTCATACTTGAGAATTGCATCCAAAACCTTGCTTGTGATTTCCACCTATCCATTTTCCTGGGGATGGTATGGAGTAGACTATTGGATTACTAAGAAGGGGGGTAAATCAGTAATAGAGAAATTTAATCCTTTTTAACCATATAATCCAAGTGTTATATCAATGTAGCATTATCATCCAATAACTGCAGAGTAAATAAGAAATGAACAAATGAACAATCATACAAATACAAAATACACCAGTATTTTACGTGGAAACCCAAAGTAGGAGAAAACCATGTAATGATTTTTCTTATATTTCTTGAAGAATTACATTCATTGGAAGCACCAACTTCCTTTGTTTTCCAACTACAACTGAAAGAAGGCTCCAACCCCCTAGTTTCTCAGGCTACAACCTGAGGGAATCTCCAACTCCCCAGTTCTCTGGCTACAACCAGAAGGAAGTTACAACCCGCTATGTTCTCTAGCTACAACTGGAAGGTGGCTACAACCACTTGTCCTTTCCCAGTCTAACCTCCTTGACATATAAGTAGAATGATGGAACCCATGTCACAATATCACTGAGAGATATATTGTTGTAAACATGTACCAATCAACCTGTAATCAGCCTGTACCATAAACAAGTGCATCAACCATGCACCAACCTATAAAAAACATGTAACATGAACAAGTGCATCAACCATTCACTAGAACTGTACAAAACCTGTACCATGAACAAGTGCATCAACCATGCACCATAACTGTACAAAACCTGTACCATGAACAAGTGCATCAACCATGCACCAAACCTGTAAAAATGTGTACCATGAAAAAGTGCATCAACCATGCACCAAACCTATACAAACCATGTACCATGAACAAGTGCATCAACCATGCACCAAACGTGTAAAAATAACCTGTCACAAAAACCTGTCCAAAAAACCTATCACAAGAATTTGTCTCATCAATTTTATCGACCAAATCAGATCTAATCACCAAGATCAATGACCAAGACAACTCTCAAATATGTGTATCAAGTGCCTCTAATAATATACCAATACAAGGCGACATCATCCATAAACCATGTTTCAACAATACTAATAACAAGTGCCTCCAACCATGTACCAAGTATGTACCAATCATGTATCAACTACTCATCAACTATGACTCATCAAGATGTACCAACATCACCAACTATACACCTCATGTATGTGTGAACTCATCAACTACTTGTCTCAACCATGTACCCAACATGTACCTTAACCAAAACCCCTCATCAATTTCATCATCCAAATATGATTTGTAACTATGTAATAGACTTTGTTTATATGATCACATACCTGCAAACCTTCCTTAACTTTCACAAAAAGATACTGGCATTTTCATCAAACTTTTATTTAGTCTCACATGATTAGTTTGGGATTAGTCAACAACCCTAACTTGAAATAATCATAACTATGTACTTGTAATGAATAAAGATATGAAAATAGTACACAATGTTCTTCAATTTGTTTTATACAATTCCTTCAAGTGTCATTACTTGGAACCTCTCGGAAAAGGATTTATAGCAAAAATGGCATACCTTGCTGAATTATGGATTATTCTAGAGAGAGACCTTGTAGAGTGTTCCCCTAATGGAATATTTGTTGAATGGATCTAAAAATGTTACACGAAATACTACAGAATGTACTCTAACCAAAAACTTTGGTCCTATTGAATTTTGATCTGTTATGAAGAAGTTATGACGTTTTTACCCGAAACACCTGTTTTAGACTAGTTTTAGGACTAGCCACAAACCCTATTTTCCACAGAGTGTAACTCCAAAAATACAACGACCCACAAGATGAAATTTTTACCATAGATACTTGGATATGTTTCCTCAATGGCCTATCAATTTCATGGTCTGAATCATTCTAGAAAAAACGTTATTGTGAAAATGGTGAGATGACCTGTAAATAACATACCTTAGAAAGCATCATCAAAATAATTTATCCTCCCTTGAATTCCAACCTTCTTTTCTTCACCTTCCCTCTAAAATTCAGCATAGATATCCTTTGATTACCTCTGTCACCTATAGATTTTCAATATGCTCAAGTGTCATATAAAATCAGAGAGCCTTGCCTCTTATTTATACTCTCCAAATATCTTCCTTAGAAGCATCTTCTAGGTCACTTAAGCCATTTCTAGGTCACTCAACCTATTTCTAGGTCACTTAACCCATTTATAGGTCACTTAACCTATTTTCCTCATTTTTAGGGTTAACCACTTTCCATAATTAGAAATTTCTTTATTACTTTATCATTTAAATATTCCTCCTTGACTTTGTCACCTCACTTTATCATTTAAATAATCTTCTTTGATTTTGTCACTTCACTTTATGATTTAAATAATCCTTCTTGACTTTGTCACTTTACTTTATCATTTGAATAATAATTTCTTCGTTGCAAGCTCTTTGACTTCTTTGACCTTTTGGGGCTTCAAGCCAACATATGAGGGTCCTCCAACTTCGTAAGGCCATAACTATCAAACCGTGAGGAGTTATGTGATGTTCCACATACCACTAGAAATGGAATGAAATGTACTATCCATATAGAATAGTATTACCTTAAAACATATTAAAAATCATACCATTATACATGAAACAAACTTGGGTCCATTACCCAAACCTTTGTGCTACTAGAATTCACTACTGAACTTTCTCCAAGGGTTGACATCAATCAGTAAGGGTTGACATCAATCTACAATATCACTCTCCAATAGTTGAAATCAATGACAACCAATAATCCATACCAACTATACATCAACCTAAGCCAATTGTCTGACATAGACATCAGATTCTTGATTTTGAGCTACTGAGTGATGGACTGGATGATTTGATAAGTAAATTGGGTCCCTTTGTTGGTAACAATCTCTTGGGGAACCCTGAAGAACATAAAATTTACTTCGTACAAAAATTCAACCACTTCTTTGTAGATTTTAACCTTGTACAAGTATTTACTGCAAATAAATTTTCAATAAAAGAACAGAAAAGATACACTGGAAAATACACACATTAGAGAGATATTTTTCCCCTGGAAACCCAAACCAGGAAAACCAACATATTCTATATTAATTAACCCATACATTATTTACAATAAAATACACATATAGGATCCAGTGGAATCCGAAACCCTAATTAAATGACCTGGATTTGTCAACAACCCTAATTCCTTAACCAGAAATAGAAAACCATCGGAGAAAAATAATGTGTCAAAAAAATGCCCAAAAATGGACATGAAATCTAGGACCTCCCAAAATGGACACAAAAACCAAGGAAACAAAAATCAGGGGTGTTTTTTCCAAACCTTTGCAACCCCCTGAGGGGGGGGCGTCTCTTACCCCCTACACAACCATCGTAACGTAGACACTACTTCTAGTCGTACAAAGAATATAACTCATATCCAACATTCTCCCACTTGTTTTCTTTGCATGCAGGGGGTTATAGGGTTACATAGTCAACAATTCAGGGCAACAATGCTCATAGATCCTCTAAACCAAGATAAATTCTTAGTGCTCACATATTTTGTTAATGAATCTACAACATTCTTCAAAGTATCCACCTTCATCAAAAACACCTTCTTTTATTCAACGATGTCTCTCACAAAGTGATATTGAACATCAATATTCTTTGTCTTTGAATGATAAGATGGGTTCTTTGCCAGTAAATTTTCACTCTGACTATCACACTCTATCCTTACATCTTGTTTTACCAGCCCAATACCTAAACACAATATTTGTAACCATACTGCTTCATTTCTTGCATGAGTGGTTTTCATGTATTCAACTTCTATAGTTGAAAGTGACACTAGAGACTATCTTTTTCTCATCCAGCTAATTGCTCCTCCAAACAAGTTAAACACATACCTGATTGTAAATCTTATATGATCCAAATCTCCATCCTAGTCTGCATCCACAAATCCATGTATTTTCGACACTCTCTCCAAACCTGGTCTTCCTTGATAGAAAAATCCATAATTAGTAGTGCCATGCAAATACGTGAAAACTCTCTTTATTGTTGTCCAGTTCTCCTTCCCTAGTTTTGACATATACCTACTCAAAATTCCCATTGCATGTGCAATGTCTGGTCTACTACATACCATTGCATACATCAAATTTCCAACTATGATTGCATATGGAACACAAGAAATATCCTCCTCCTCTTCTTGTTTCTTGGTACACTGATTCACATATAACTTTACACCTATAGTAATAGGGATCTTGACTGGCTTACACTCTTGCATACTAAACCTCTACAATATTGTCTCCGCATATTTTCTCTAATTTAACCCGATTTTCCTATTTTTTTGATATCTTTTAATTTCCATGACCAAAATGAAATTTGCAGCACCAGGATCCTTCATGTCAAATTTAGAGGAAAAATGATTTTTCACATCCTGGATAATCTCCTTGTTGTTTCCTATCAGCAACATGTCATCCACATACACAACCAAATAAATAAAATGATCACCAATTAATTTAAAATACACACAATGATCCTCTTTGCTTCTTATGAAGTCAAGTCCGAACATATAAGTATCAAATTGTTTATACCACGTCCATGGTGATTGTTTTAAACCATACAGGGAAATTTTCATCTTGCATACCATCTCTGTCTACCCATTCACAACAAATACTTCCAACTGCTTCATGTAGATTCATTCTTCTAGAACCCCATGTAGAAATTATATCTTCACATCCATTTGTTCCACTTCAAAATCAAACATATCGGCAATAGATAACAAAAATATAATAGAATTTAACTTGGCAACAGGAGAAAAATATCACCAAAATCAATTCCCTCAACCTAGTAATAACCCTTTTCTACTAATTGAGAATTGTGTTTCTCCACTTTTCCTTCTGAATTCAACTTATTTTTAAATACTCATTTTCTGCCAATGGGATTTCTTCTAGTCGGAAACTCCACTAGATCCCAAGCCTCATTCTTATCCAAGGCTTCCATTTCTTCAACCCTGGCCTCTTTCTAGAGTTTTCCATCCTCTGAATCCACATCCTCCCTAATAGTTCTAGGATCATCATCAGTAATATACAAAGAAAAATTTGAACACAAATCAGATCGAGTATACCTTTCTAGTAGCCTTTTTTCTCACACTGATCTCCTCAATACCAGAGTATGAGTATCTTCTTCTTCTTATTCTTGTTCTTATGTAGATTCATATTCATCATCCTTTGGCTCAAACTCTATTTTCTCTGGTTCTTCCTTACTTGGTAGGAATTCATGTTTGACAACATCCTTCATTTCTCTAAATACCACATCTTGATTATACAAAACCTTCTTAGTTTATGGGTTTCAAATCTTATAACCTTTGAGAACAACTTGATACCCAATAAAGATACACTTTTCATCCTTCGTATCTAGCTTACTCATGTTTTCCTTTGGAACATGAGCATAGGGCTCACAACCAAATACCTTGAGATGTGTAAGAGATGGTTTCTTACCAGTCCATAACTCATGTGGAGTCTTTTCATCCAGTGTTGATTAGGGTGATCAATTGACTAGGTAACATGTGGTACCCACTGCCTCTACCCATAATTCTGTCCCTAACTCGGCACCACTGAGCCTGCACCTTGTTTTCTCCATCAGTGTCCTATTCATCCTTTATGCAGCTCCATTTTTTTGAGGTGTATATGAAGTAGTCTTTTGCCGTGCTATAACACACTTCTTACAAAACTCTTTAAATTCATTCTCACTAAACTCTCCACCATTATCTTTCCTTATCACCTTAATTCTTTTCTCTGTTTCATTCTCAACAAGAGCCTTAAACTCTTTAAATATATCAAAGAATTCATATTTATTACTGAGGAAATATATCCAAGTATTCCTCGATAAGTCATATATAAATGAGACATACTACACAAGTTTTCCTAATGATGGAATTGTCACAGGTCCAAACACATCATTA
Source organism: Picea engelmannii (assembly GCA_009831015.1). Taxonomy (NCBI): domain Eukaryota; kingdom Viridiplantae; phylum Streptophyta; class Pinopsida; order Pinales; family Pinaceae; genus Picea; species Picea engelmannii. The sequence goes on from ML807280.1 coordinate 6,590, forward strand.
TGCGCTTGCTTTAACATTCCTTCTTCTCTCATTGCACCAAAGGGAAATATTACCCAATTTTGCTTCCCATATACAAAATGTTCACAAAAATCAAAATCTAGAGATCAGTTAGACATACATCAACCATACCTTTACGATGTAGTAGTCGAAGACCCTTCTCTCTGATATGCCCTAGTCTTTGATGCTACATCATAACCTTTTCTCCAGAGGGTGTAGGAGTTGTTTCTTCTTCTGTTCCAATATCAGGAACACTGGGGCTACTACACCCATTACTATTAGTGCCTCCTTGCAGCTTATACAAAGTTCCAATATGAACTCCCTTCAACAACACCATTTCTCCTCGAACCATCATGCAGGTTTCCTTTTCAAATACTATTTTTACCCCTGCATCATCCATTTTTCTTACATAAATCAAATTTTTGGCCAATGATGAGATGTGTAGAACACCAGGAAGTGTTCTAATCCTTCCATATATGATATTTAATTTGAATATTCATTTTTCTATGATTCTTGTTGTCGAGTCATCACCTAGGAAAACATTGCCTTCATCATACCTTTCATATTCATAGAACCACCCCCTATGGGGAGTCATATGAAATATGCACCTAATTCAACCAGCCATGTCACATGATTTGTATGTGTGCTTGAAGAATCCAAGTACACATCTCCTTCTTCTTCCTTAGAGGTATTTTATTCTGTAGAGGGAGCACCTTCATATCCCTTCACTTAATCAACGCTTTTGGATCTACATTGCTTCTTGAAGTTCCCTTCTTTTCCACATCTCCAACATACCTTTACAAAATTTCTAGGATATTTAGATCTAGCCTTAGAATTATATATCCCACTTGAGGACTTAGATATATTTCTTTCTTGGGAGCGTCCTCTTAAAAATAATGCATATGTGCTCTGTCCTTCAATGTTCTTCCATCTCATATCCTCTGACAACAAGGATGAGACCACATCATCAAAACTCAAGGTAGTTGTATTACTATCTATGGCCACAACCATACTATCCCACGAGTATGGTAAAGAGAATAGTAAATTGATAAATTTATCTCCATCTAAAATTTTAATCTTAACAGATAACAACTGACTTACCATAGTATTGAAGGCGTTCAGATGCTCTGTCACCGACTCTCCATCTCTCATCCTTATGTTATACATCTTTTTTGGCAGGAACAATTTATTTACCAGAGACTTAGATGGATACGAGTTCCCCAACTTATCCCATAACTTATTTGTTGTATCTTCCCCTGACACATTCAGTAATACTAAAACTGAGAGATACAATTGCATTTTTCTCATTGCCTTTTGATCCAATGTTTTCCAGTCATATTTTGATGTTCTTGTAGGTGCAGTAATTGGATCCATCATGACCCACTAATCTCTGTATACCAACAGATATTCCATATTGAGCTTCCACAACTCAAAAAATTTCCCATTAAATTTATTGATCTCTATTTTACAATTGTTCACCATTTCTCTTCACCTGAAGAATCAATACTATAGATCTCCCATTGTAACAAGGCTTATGATAGTCCCAATCCAAAACCATGACCACAAAGGTATCCATTTGAAACCAAAAATTTATTTGATACCAAATGTATATTTTAATATTGTACAATTATTTACTAAAAACAGATTTTCAGTAAAAGAACAGAAAAAATATACAATGGAAAATACACACATTACACAGATATTTTTCCCCTAGAAACCTAAACCGGGAAAACCAACATCTTCTATGTTCATTCACCCATACACTATTTACAATACAATATACATATAGGATCTAGTGAAATCCAAAACCCTAATCCAATGACCTGGATTAGTCAACAACCCTAATTCTTTAACCAGAAATAGAAAACCATGTGCCAAAAAACCTCCCCAAAATGGACATGAAAAATGAGGACCTCCCAAAAATGGACACAAAAATAGAGGAAAAATTTGGGGGTGCTTCCCCCAAACCCTCGTGCAAGGTGGCTTCATCCTCGTGCAACCACCCCCCCCCCCTGTGCCTACCCCCCTGAGTTCCTAATGCAACATAGACACTACTTCTAGTTGTGCACAGAATATAACACATATCCAACATTCTTGATCTATAGCTTTTGGGAGAGTCTTATCATCAACCCACTTGGTTAGATAATAAATGCACACCAATATGTACACTTTGTGTCTTTATGGTGCATTAATTGGCCCTTCAAAACTAACGGCCCACTTCTTGAAAGGCTCCACCAAAACTTGAGGATGAAGTGGAATTTCAGCAGAATGGACTAGTTGACCCATTCGCTAAGAGTTGTCACATACTATGACATATTTATTGGCATCCCTGGAAATGGTAGGACAATAGTATCCTAGGTGTAACACTTTGTTTGAAGTCCTTTTATCAATGAAGTGTCCTCCACAAGGTTCATCATCATAGGATTTGAGAATGTCATAAATCTCATCTTAACGAACACAACATTGGATAACAAGATCTGTCCCTATGTGGAAATATGACCTTTGACCCATGAGTACATGGAACTATCTTTGACCACCTTCTCGCGTTATCTTGGTGACAAATATTTAAGGAGATTTCCTATAGCCAAATAGTTAACAATGTCTACAAACTAATATTTGTTAATAGAAAAAGAAAATACATGTTCATTTGGGAAAGTATCTTCTACAGGAACAAATTCTCCTTCATTGGTAAGCCTTGAAAGGAAATCAATAACCACATTTTCCCACCCAAATTTGTTGAGGATTGTAATGTTGAACTCCTACAAAAAAGGTAGACATATATTCACCTTGCAATTAGTAATGAGTTTACTCATGAGATAATCAATGGAAGAATTATCAATATGTATGAACAAAAGGTAACCAATAATATAATAGTGAGATTTATTAATTGCACGTACAATAGGAGGAAACTCTTTCTCATTTACCTTGTAGTAATGTTCAACTTGATTGAGATTATTACTGATGTAGTAGAAAGCATAGTGCATTTGTTCCTCCTTCTATCCTAGTACAGCCCTAATGGTTGTGTCTGAAGAATCTATAGAAATATGGAAAGGGAGAGACCAATTTGGGCCCCACGGTACTAGTGCAACTGAGAGTTTCTCCTTCAAAGCTTCAAATGTGACCTGGCATTGGGTAGTCTAGTATAATTCTACAAATTTAAAGAGTAATTGGAAGAGGTGTGATGCTATCTTGGTAAATTTTCAATAAATCTATAATAGTATTTGGCATTCCCTAGAAAGATATGGGCATCATTTTGAGTTGCAGAGACTGGAAGCTTTAGAATTACCTCAATTTTAGCAAGGTCCACTCTAATTCTTGTCGGGGATATATGATGAACCAACACAATTATTTGAGTGAGGAGCATATGGAATTTCTCATTGTTGAGGTTAGGAGCATATGGAATTTCATAGCATTACAGTCCCAATCGAATGCTCCACTATTCTTCTGCATTATTTTGACAAGTTGATCTGGCTAGGAGGGTTCTAGTATAGAGTTGTTGTTCAAAGTTTTTACTAGGTAAATCTCAACTGGTAAGATATGATTCTTAAGAATAGAATCCAAGGGAACCATTGGGTCAAATTATTGTGCCAATTCAATCAATGAACAAGTTTCTTGATTATTTCTTCTTAAAATGTGTCTAAGTGATGGATAAGTAGGATGCCTAGTCATGTGAGGGTGTGTTATAAAAGTGAAAATAAGTTCATTCTCTATATCTCTTTTGAAGGTTAAGGATTGGTCCAATATCAAAATAGGGTGAACAGTTTATTCATCATTTTCTTCTATCCAGGGAGGATTTTCTAAATTAGGAGAAATTTTAGTCAGGGAATAGAGAGTAATATTTTTAGTGGAGTTTCCATGTGATATAGTCATATCTCCTAACCTACAACCAATATATCAATCGGCTGTAGAAAGCCAAGATCTACCAAAAATCAATGGATACCCTCCTAAGTTATCATATAGTTGTGTTGAATTTGTAACTATGGCTGATCTTCATAATGTATATTTTTTGTCTCGTAATATTTTTAAAGAACATTTAAATGCTTGAGGCATAATAAATTTATTTTTGAGTCAAATCCTCTTTAGAAATTTCAAGAGGGGGATTTTGAATTTGTAAAAATAATTTTTTTCCTCCATTTGTAAAAGTCGGCCCCAAATTGAGTCAAAAATTAGTATTAATACAACTTGCTTTCCTCAGCAACTGCAACTATTACTGTTTTTTTTGTTATGGGAGTAACTAGGCATCTCAAGTGAAATATTCTTGGCATCTATATTTCGTCTATGTCTCTCCTTATCCAGTTCACACATGTGAAGACTCTCTCTCTCTCTCCAACACACATATTTTTGTGCAGATACTACAATTGTTACAGGGGTCGAAACTTATAGGGTTGACTTAAAGGCTGAGACTAGGTTATAAGTGTTTCTCATATTGTACAAATAATTTATCTATTAAAAGGGTTGTTGGGTTTTCCCCCCTCGTGGGTTTTCCAAGGGTAAATCTTGTGTCTTTCTATGATATCTATTGTTCTACTATTATACTGCATTTATATGGTTGAATTTATGAAATGTAATTGCTTAATTATATGTTCAAAAGTAAAAAGGAAGTTTAATATCATTTGAAATAATTACTAGTTTTCATAAATATTATACCTAGATCCATTGTCTAGGAATTTCAACATGGTTTAAGAGATTTGGTGAAGAAAAGAACTCTAAGATCACCATCAAGGAAAGGCCTATATCCAAGAATACCTATCTACCTTTGTTGGGCTCCACTTTTTCCATATTTTCCACTATACAAATACATTCATTACTATACATTTTCATGCATCTCATTGTTAATACACATCATAAACCCTAATTAAATGCCATCATTAGTCATTATATCTAGTGTGGTTAATCCATCATCCTTTTTATGTTTTTAGTGATTAAAATATGATTATATCATGGTTTATTGATGACATTTTTTGAAGTGTGATTCGTGTACTAGCACAATCAATATTCTTGTACCATAACAACAATTCAACATTTATGCACCAATATTGTCATTCTGGTACCCGTCATTGTTTAGCATATTCATGTGTTTTGAGGAAAAAATCATAAACATGGGTTTTCTCCATAGTGATGTCAACATGCAGACACATGTTTCATAATTCTCCTAGATCACACGTGTGGATCTCCAACTCAGGGGGAATAATTCATCCAAAATTAATAAAGTTCTAGACAGTCAATTTTGGCCTCGATTTTTGTTCAAATAAAGAAGAATATGGAGAATATGGAACATGGGTTTTGTTCCCAGCATGGAAAATTGGGTCTCCACTGGCCATTTTCCAAACAAAGAAATGGTTGAGTTATTGTTGGTTCTTTAATTGAAAATTGCACAAATTTCGTGATATGTCCAGATTTAAAAACACTACGCCATGGGTTTGACGTCAAATAAATGTTTTAGTTACTAGATTGATCCAAATTGGCATCTAGATCCTTCGTTGGTTGCAAAATTTTCTTTATTTTACATATCTGATCCAAGAAATATTGGCATGGTTCTCTCATCTCATCCATCGATTAAGGAATTAAGGAACCCAAGAAATCTGTTGGGGCATGATGTAATGTATATAAATGCAATATTATTGTTGAATATGACAATGATGGGAAAATATGATTTTTATTGTCATTGTTTAAGTTGGTTATTGTAATAGATATGAGCATCCATTTGTAAGTAGAGGATGGAGTTTATTTAATGAAGATTTGATTGTTGAATATTTTAGAAAGATATTGGTTATGATCTCATTTGGGAAGCATTCCTTAGACTGAGAAGGGCCCCTCAATCTTGTAATGATTTTCCCTTGTCTTCATTAGTTTAATTTATGTTTTTGTTTAGTGATTAAAGAGATCTATTTTTAAATTTTCAATTCATTTCTTGTAGATTGATTTTTAATTCATTGTGTTGAACTCAGAAATTTCCCTTGAGATTGATGCACCCGAACTATCTCATTATTTTTTTCATTTGCTCTTCATGATTCTTCATCATTTTTTACTTTCCATGATACACTATTTTAAGATTTGCAAGCAGTCTCATTCCAACACTTCATGCATTCCAAGACTTCACACAGATCACCTTATTTTTATTTGTTGCATGCTCATTTTCACCTGCACAGAAACATAAAATAAAATAAAACCTTTCATTCTACGTATCAAAGAAGTAAACATTCATTCACTCACAGTTTGCTTGTAACCTAGTGTTGGCAGCTAGATATTCATGTCGATTTTATCAATGTAAAACATCGTCTTAATGGGATAAAATTTTTATAGCTGCCTCTTTGGGTTTGTAAAGACTTCTATGATGTTTTTGTTTTGAAAATTTCCTTTGATTATCTATGTGTTTGATTTCATTTCTTTTACTCTCTCATTTTTTCTCATTCAATTTCATGATTGTTTAACCATGAAATTGAAACAAGCTCTGGTTTGGACACATCATATAGATTCTAGAGCTTCTCTTTATAAAATTGGATGAATACATAAGGGAACCTATCTATTTTAAGAACCTTAAAGGATTTTAAACTTATCGTGTTATGGGTTTCTTTCTTACCATTAGCATATGAGTCGTTCACCTTGGAGGTATGCCTTAGGCATTTTATTCTTTTGATTTTTTTTTATTATCACCTAGCACATTTTCGATCGCTTATGAGACTAAAAATTTGATACAATGTTGTAGTATGAATGTTATCCCATTATTGTCATATGCAATGTCATTGTACAAGACTATCAACCATGCTCTGAAACAATTACTCCTTTGTCCTTCTGCTTTAAGTTCTCATTCATTTCCTCAGGTGATTGTTCTTAATTTTTGGGCTAGGTAGTCATTAGAGGAGGTAGTTCTCATTCAACAAGGTTTTTTAGGCATTCAACATGATCTCAAAAGAATCATAGAACATGCTAAGTTACCCACTACAGATCAGACTCAACCTTTACCAAATCCTGAACCGATGTATTATGAGAGATGTTTCGAATGGATCGAAAGGTACTATCAATATATTCCTTACTATAGGCGTAGTTGAATCAAGTGGTCACTTGGAACTCAGTTCTTGAGAGGGAAAATGATGAGCTCAGGGATTTCATTCGGTCGACTTCACAAAGAGCCAACAAGCGTATTAAGAGATCGGGAAATGTGGTTATTAAAAAATCCACCAATTTCAATACTATTATAAACTCAGATTTGTTTGATGCTTCTCTTTTGATTTTCTGAATTGGTAAATAGTTCCCTTGTATTTCATGATTTGATTATGTTTGGATGATAAGTAAATTCATTTTTATTTTGTTCTTACTTTAGACTAGCTACATAATCAAAGATTTTGTATCTTATATTTTGAATTATTTATTTTGATTATTGTCTAATTTAGATTTTGTTTTCCTCATCTCAGGTGAACATCAGATCAATGTGCTATGATTAGTGGAAAGAGTCATGGGTTGAGCATTTTGTGGGCTAGTAATTTTCATTTTTGAAAAACAATGTTTAATAATGTAACTGTTTTGAATTGAAAGACTTCAACAGAATTATATTTTGTTATTCTATTTTAGTAAAATATTATTTAAAAAAATATCTGTCTCTATCTTGCATGATATGAGGAACATATTAGTAACTTTTTTAAATAACACTGCTTTCCTAGTGATAGGGGCAATTCCTCTTAGACAATATGATGGACTTTTTTTTTTGAAACTATATGGGAAAACAATTTACTCTTTGTCTTTCGTCCTGTGTAGATTGTGCAATGTTTTCATTGTTTTCTCATGTGATTTCTAGATGTGAAATTTTATTTGTATCGAACTAGCTTTAGTCTGTTCTGCATATAATCTTTTATGTCATGTTTTTCTTTATGCAGTTCATTATATTTTAGTGTTGTTGATATCTATGAATCTTCACCTATCCAGGCATTTTGAGTTTACATATAATGTTAGGTAGTTTGTAATGCCATTTACTGAAAATTGGAATTTATTTCATTTTCATTTATTCGACATTCTAAAGTCACATGATATAAAATCATTTGTCTTTCTGTCATCTCAGACTTGTTCTAAAATATAAAAGACTTCTTTGAGATTTTTCAAGAAGTATTGTGCTTTATTTTGTCCTAGGTTTACACTTGACACAAGTTAAGAGGATCTTATACAAATACAAAGAGACCAATCTAGTTTAGTATTGTTGATCAGTGAGAGGTTAGTTATTTTATTATTTATTTAATTTGTTGATTTGTGAACGAATAGTGATTGCATCGTTTAAACGTTAAATGATTTATTTGTTTTTGTTATATCAATTATAATATTATTCATCCATTGTTTATTAGTTTGGTAGTTAGAGTACTAGAATAATTTTGTTTATTTTTAATCTTGTTTGTATCAATTATTTTCACAAGGCTTCCCTTAAACCTTGTAAATTGTATATATCTATTGTACATAAACATTGTTAGTTAAGCATTTGTAATTAAAGTGTCGATTGTTAGAGTTGTATCTTTATTTAGTTCACATATTTTAGTTATTTTAGAATCTCGGTTGGCTAACAGAGCCATAAAAACCATCAGGGTAGATCATACCAAACGGATTGGGTTAAATAGACAACCCTGGTCCAGATCTTCCCTTCCCATTGACGGTGTGTCATAAGCGCCCACCAATAAATGACATTAGAAGGAGGGCCTGAAAGTCATTGATGGCACGTGGAGGCCATAAGACTCCCCCAAACAATCATTCTCCTGTCGTGACACGTAGTCGCTCAGAGCCTAGTGTTATACATGACCCAGCTAGTACCTCAAAAACTACTCAAGGGATTGACGTACAACAAATGTTTCACTAGTCAATCCTAAGAACTCAAAGTGATTTGTGCTAAATCAGACAACCTGGTAGATAGCTTAATCAACCCCTTGATTTCATCAATATGCAAGAACAACTTCTTGACACTGGTCTGCCCGGTAACACATAAGGCAGTAATATCACCAATCCTTCTGAAGCACTAATCCTTGGTGTTGGGGGATCTAGTATCCCACCATCCCTACCGAGTCCTTCTCCACCCTCTTCAAGAGAGGAATCCTCGGATGAAGGCAGTTATTCTTCTGAATGATCTCAATCTTCAACTCCACCAACTCCCATGGAAAACCAAAATAATCCCACCAAACCTTGGCTCAATCAAGATGTTGTGGCAATACTTGGATCCCAACACCCATTGCCCAAACATCTGGAAAAGTGGCTAACCAAATTAGACCCATATTCGAAGCAATCAGCTTAGGATCACATCAAGAAATTTATGTTAGCAGTTAGGCCGGGGAGTGTTGAGCACGAGGATGTCATGTGCAGGTTATTCCCCTACATGTTTGAGGGTAATTCCTCATCCTGGTATGTTGAGCAACAAGATCAAACCATCGTCTCTTGGGAAAAGTTTGAAACCTGCTTTCTAGAAAAAATCAAAGATGATAAATCTCCAAAAATCCTAGTAATGGAATTCTTTAGTATGAAAATGAACCCTAAAGAAAAAGTTAACGATTTCAACCAGAGATTCCTAACGTTAAAAAACAAAATCCCTATAGATTCGACACCTACAGAAAAATTGAATTTTGCATACTATACTAAGGCCCTACATAACAATATAGCCATATGGGTTAAAATTTCCAAAAAGAACACATTGTTAGAAGCCTTTGAGGAGGCAGTCCTTATTGAGAAGGAAATTCTAAGCTTAAAATATAGTTTAAATAGTGAGGCTGAAACAACTTCATCTTCTAAAAAGAAAATAGAAATTCTCACTAGACCGCCTCAAACTAAAAATCAACAAGAGACATTAGACTTGGAAAGTTTGCAGAAAGCTTTCCATAAATTATCCAATCAGGTCATAGAATTAAAAATATCCATTAAGGAGAAATATACAAGTAAAGGAGGTTTTAGACCACCTTTCAGGAAACTGTTTCTTCCAAACCGACCAAACCCGACCATAGAAGGTCTAAACTTTAAAGGAATATAGTACGCTTTGCAAACGATACTGGAAGCACATGATAACACTATTTTTGCACCTCCTAAAAATCAAGATGACACGAGTGAAGAGGAAACACTTGATGAGGAATACTCATCTCCTCCTGTTTTTAGGCATTTGTTGGACAACATATTTCAATAAAAATTTTAAGTTGTCCATCTTTATAACACTCGAAGTAAAGCACAAAACAAACTTTCACCCGAAACAAGTAGGAATGTGGTTTCAAAACAACTAAAGCAAATTGAAACTAGACAAAACCCTATTGCTCCAGTTTTAGAATATGATTTGGTTGAAGATCTTAAAAAACTAACGGAAAATATATCAGTTTTTGAATTACTTAAATTCCCTCTTATCCTACAAAAAATGCTCCAAAGTATAGCTGAAAATAATAAAAAGAATGACTCTGTAAATAAAAAAATAAGCAGAAAGTGACCCAAATAAAACTAAAGATGTCCCCGTTAAAAAATCATCTAAAGATCAGGATAAAAGGGACATATTAGAGAAAACTTTAGGAAATTTAGATATATTTATTTTAGGTACAACAATTAAAAATCAACAAAATTTTGGTATCTCATCACGAAAAAATGTACCTCCTTTTTTATTAGCTTTCAAAATTTTCAACAGGAATGTACATAACTGCATGGTTGATTCTGGCACCTCATCGAATGTAATGCCTTTGTCTGTGTGTCAGAAAATTAATGATGAAGTAAAACCTTCTGATTTAAAAATCATTTAGTTAGACCGAACTAATGTCAAGGTCATTGGTGGACTTAAAAATGTATTGATAAGGTTGTCATCTAACTCTAAGGTCCACCAAGTAATTGATATAATTGTTGTTGAAATTCTGAAAGTTTATGGTTTATTTTTTAGTATCGATTGGTAAGAGAAGTTACATGGATATTTTTCTACGGATTAGTCTCATATGTGGCTACCAAAAAATGAACAGCCTAACAAGATCAGAATAAACAGAGAATGTTACCTCAAGTACATTGTTACAGATTTAAATGATCCCAATGAGCCTTTTACTACTGCTGTAAATACAATTGAGACACACAAAATGAATAATTTTTTTGGAAATTTCATGACTAAAATATCGTCTATCACCGACCCAGAACAACAATTTGAAATATCATCTTATACTCATATGGAAGCTCTGGGAAGTACATTGAACATTGTTGATGACGAAGAAATTTGGTCCTTATACTTTGATGGATCTAAATCCTGGGAAGGGGTAGGCATTGGTTGTGTACTAATAGATCCCAAAGGAAATAAAACATTTATTGCTTGTTGATTGGAATTTGAATGTACTAACAATAAAGCAGAATATGAAGCACTTTTGCAGGGACTAAAAAAGGCATTGGATCTCGACGTGCAAAACTTGGTAGTATTTGGTGACTCTAAAATCGTAGTCAAGCAAGTAAGAAACACGATACATTGTTTATCACTGCATTTGAAAAACTACCAAACCAATGTATGGAGTTTAATACATAAATTTCTCACTTTTAATATAAATTCCATTCCTAGGTTGAGTAATTGAGAAGATGATTTATTAGCTAATGTTACCTCTAAATTATTTCATGTTGAAGGTCTTTCTCCTAACGCATTCCCGTTTGAATTGTTGTTTAGGCCATTGATTCCCGAAAACATCACCAATTGGTGAGTGTTTGATGATGATCAACATATTATCAATTTTCTTCATATAGAAGATACTTTCCAAGATGTGCTAATCGATGAAAGCACCCATAATGAAAACCTCCAAGATTTGAAGGTAATATTCGATTCTTGTTCTACAGAATTATCATCCGAGAGGGTAAACTCTATACCCAAATATTTTGTTAGATTAGAGAAATTTTATGATCTGCATGACAATTTTAGAGGGGTAGTCAGTTGCAAAATGAATATTTCCTCATTATTGTACGAAACTGTAAATTTAGGAATGCAAGATAATCCTCAAAATATCAATCTGGGAAAGGGGTGTTCTGAACAAGAAAGATATGCATTTATAAAATTGTTCAAAGAATTAAAAGATGTGTTTTCTTGGACGTATGATGATCAAAAAATTTTGATCCAAACATAATACAACATGTAATTCCCATGAAGCCCAAAACCCAACCTTTTCAACAAAAATTGAGAAAAATGCATCCTAAATTAGAACCCACAGTAAAATAGGAGCCAAATAAATTTCTTACTGCCAGGATCATTTTTCTAGTCCAACATACTTAGTGGGTATCCAACTTAGTCCCAGTAAGTAAGAAAAATGGGAAATTCAACTTTGTGTCGACTTTCATAACTTAAACAGGGCTTATGATAAAGACAATTACCTCATCTCCCCAATGGAACAAATTTTGTAACAAGTATCTAGTTCTGAAAGACTATCTTTATTAGATGGTTTCTCAGGGTATAACTAGGTCCTTATGTCTCCATCAAATCAACTGAAAACCACTTTTTGTACCCAATTGGACACCTACGCCTACAGAAAAATGACTTTCGGATTGATCAATGTTAATGGCACCTTCTAGAGAGAAATGGGCATTTATTTTCATGGCCTTATCAATCAGTCAATTGTTGTCTACCTGGATGATGTCATTGTCTTTTCTAAGAACAAGAAAGATCACCTGTCTCATCTTAGGGCTGTGTTATAATGATGTCGCAAGCTCGGTATTTCACTCAATCCTAAAAAATCAGTCTTTGTAGTAGAACAAGGGGAATTTCTTGGGTTTATAGTCTCTAAATATGGAATGATAATTGATCCCAAAAGAACCCAAGAAATTTCCAACCTTCCCCCACCTTCTTCCAAAAAGGAAATGCAATCCTTTTTGGGTAAAATTAATTTTGTCATACGATTTGTTCCAATTTTTTCTGAGATGGTTAGACCTCTACAAAATCTGATAAAAAAGTATGTTCTGTACAAATGGGGATCACAAGAGAATCAATATTTTAATTCCATTAGAAAATATATAACCAAAGCACCCTACTTGATGAGTCATGATTTCTCCCAGGATTTCACATTGTGTACGTATTCATCTGACATATCTTATGTTGTTGTGCTCACACACAAAAAATGTTGAAAACAACGAGAGAGTTATTTCATTTATGAGCTCTTCCTTTAAAGGAGAATAATTAAATTACCCCTCGTTAGATTAGCAGGCATACGTTGTCTTAAAAGCAGTTAAACATTCCAGGTCTTACCTTTTGAAATCTAGGATAAAATTCTATGTTCCATACCCTATTGTAAGAAATATGTTAGTGTAGAAAGGGCTAGGGGAGAAAAGGGAAAATTGGATGACTTCCCTTCATGAGTATGATCTAGAAATAGTGCCTGCAGAAATTGTTAGAGGTCAAGGCCTTTGTAAATTGGTAGTTGATTCAGTTGAAAAATAAGAAAATCAAATAAACACATCAGCTGCAAATCAGCATAACGAAACACAAATATGTTGTACATAAACTGTGACTAATTCATGGTATGATAATATCAGATTTTATTTGTTGCATGGAACTGGTCCTTGCAACCTTGATACAAAAAATAAAATAGCACTAAGGCTTAGATCTGAATCTTTCCAATTAATTAATGATATATTATTTTGAAAAAAAATTGACGGTGTTTTTCTGCGTTGCCTAGAAAAAGAAGAATCTGAAAGGGTATTAGTTGTGTTGATTAAGGTTGGTTGTCATTGATGCCAACCCTTGAAGAAAGACCCATAGCACAAAGTTTTGGGAAATGGACCCAATAGTGTTTGATGTAAATATGACTCATTATTGTTTTGTCATGGTTGATAAGAAGTAAATATGGATGAACTCCAAAGTGGTCCCCTTATGGTGAA